>JAJHUR010118572.1:1307-11932 GCA_027495735.1 Lutjanus campechanus
GGGGAGTGGGGGGGGGGGGGGGGGGGGGGGGGGGGGGGGGGGGGGGGATGAAACAAGATGCAAAACAAGAGGACACATGAGCAGCTATTGATCTGCGTGTCTGCATCAATCTTAATCTGAAACCAAATCAAATTTATAGCTTCAAACCAGCTGTCCACACACACGGTATGGATGTATATATGAGTATACTGAATATCGCAATAAAAAACGTGTACATGTTTAACTATTTTAAGGAGTACTGCACTGTTTTTGTTTTGTAATTGTACATAATTCAAACTTTCATTATCAAAGACAGTTCATGTCGTTTTTTGCACATGCTCACATCATGGCTGGGTACTTTAATTTCATTTTATTAAAGCTACTACGAGAACTTGTTTATGAAGTGTTTATGAAATAGTCTCAATACAAACAATATAATGTTTAGTTAACTCTTTAGCTAGCCAATAAACAATATAATATTTACTTTCTAGCCAGCTACCAATTGATATAATGTTTTTTGCTTTTTAGCCAGCTAGCAGCCAGTGTAACATTTTAACTTTTTAGTTAGCTAGCAAACAATATAACATTTCTTTTTTCTTTTTCTTTTCTTTTTTATTTTATTTTAGCTAGCTAGCAAACAATTCAACTTTTGTAAAGGAACACAGAGCATCTGAAAGTTAATGGTTTACCCCCTCTTTTATACAGACTAGGTCCTGACGGTCGCTCATTTTAGTTTTGCTAAACTCTGATTAAAACTAATCTTAGATTAAATGAATCTTTGTTGCTGCAACACAGTCTAAATGATTTCTGGAATGAGTTAAAGAGAGTACGTTAGCCAGTCAAAAAGAAGCAGGAGATTTTTGTATTTACATAATTTTGTTTTTGAAGATTTTTTTTATTTTTTTTGGTTATTACGGCAGAAACATTACTGCTTTTGTCCACAGGGAGAAAAAAAATCAACAAAATATATAAGTTCCCTGTAGTGTGCTAGCTTTAAAGAAGGCAAGCACCACTTTAAGTTAAAAGAAAAATCAAACATACTTTTTTTATGTTTGATTTTTCGATGCAATGGGATATTGTGGTTTTATCAAACCACGAGTCTTTGGGATTATTGCATTCCTATTATTTAGTACACATGCAGAGACGATGCACTTTCTCACATAAGTTCTGTAGATAACATACAAATTGTCATTTGTTGCATCTTAAAATCAATCCTTAAATCACCTGTAAACCAAAGTATCAGTCAGTGATAATCAGATAGTTCTTATCTAGCCAAAGTTGTCACGATTATCTTAACTTTTCTCTTTGAGTTTTCCTTGATGGTTCACAAATAACATCCTTACAATTAACAGCATTACGCTGCAACCCTTTATCGATTAATCAAGTAATTGTTTGGTCCATAAAATACCAGAAAATAGTGAACAGTGATGTCCATCACAATTTCCTGAAACTCAATGTGGTGCCTTCAATCACTTGTTTTGGTCCAACTAATTGTCCAGTTCAAAGATATTCAGTTTACAATCACTTGTCAATGTAAACGTGAAATTTAAGAGCCTGGAATCAAAGAATGTTTGGCATTTTTTATCAGCTTATGATTTATTTCCTTTATTTTACCTCTTTTTATTTGTTTGTTTTTAAATATCGCGATAAATATCGTATCATTGACTTTTTAAGCCTGGTTTTATCTTGGGTTTTTGGTATGTATAGTATTTATCAGTTTATCACACCTGATGTCGCCTTCAAAACATCTTGAGCATGCATGAGTATGCAAGGAACAAGACGCAGGAAGATAGCACAATGAAGGACCGAGAGGAGGAGAACTGTGGCTTATTTTTTATAAAAAATAAAGGAACTATACATAAAATTTAATAGGTAGCCTAGATGGTATAAACAACACAATATTGACATAATCAGTTAATGTCAACAACAATCTTTTGTCCACCAGCCTGTTTTCTGTTGCGCTTTCTCTGCCACAGCCCGGAGTTTTCCATCATCAGGTGATCAGAGAGGGATGCAGCAGTTATTATAATATATCTCCCTGTTAATAAGCTATAAAGGTGATATTTGTGGTCACATTTACCTCTTTGGGTGAAAGCAGGAGTTCAATCGTGTCCGCAGTCTCCCTCGAACATGCCACTTCTGAAAGAGCCACGATGCAAGCCTTTGCGCTCGGCGAGTGAAACAACTCCTTGGTTATTTATTTCCCAAATGCTGGCGGAGACTCGGCCGTTTTCTTCACTACACTGGGTTTCCTGCAGACTCCAGAAGTTATATCTACGTGTGTATGCATGTGTATGTTTGGTGTAAAAGATGAGATGTTTGGAGGCGTTCCTCCTGCGTTGCTGCTCCGCTCCTGTGTGTCGCTCCTCCGCCTGCGCTCCCAGTCCTCTCTGCTCAAATCAATGGGTGTGTTTACAGGGAGAGAGCGAGGGGGGAGGACCGACTCCCAGTGCAGGAAATGAAGTGACAGTATGCACTGAAGACAGCCTTTATATCACCCAGTAAACTGGCGACCCCTGACTAAGAGACGTGGTTTATGGATATTTCATATTCAGGGCTGGGAGGATTACTTTAATAATGCATAGTGATCCAATCACTAATTACCTGTAAAAAAAAAAAAAATGTAGTCTGTAATCTTAGTATCACAATAGTAAAGTCATGTAACTTGATTACTTTCTGTTACTTTTGGATTACTTCAGTACCTAATATGATGAAACTGTTTTGTTTTGTTTCTGTGTTGGCAGCTGGACTGTGTAGCTAAAGTTAGCAGTTAGTCTGTGCAGGTCATGTTAGCGGATAGACTGTGCAGCTAATGTTAGCAGTTAGTCTGCATAATGTTAGCAGTTGGTCTGTGTAGCTAACATTAGTGTTTGATCTGTGTAGCTAATGTTAACAGTTTGTGTGTGTAGGTAATGTTAGCAGTTGGACTGTGTAGCTAAATTTAGTGGTTGCTCTGTGTAGCTAGTCCTAGCAGTTGGTCTGTGTAGGTAAGTTAATGTTAGCAGTTGCACTGTGTAGCTAAAGTAAGAAGTTGGTCTGCATAGCTAATGTAAGTGGTTGGTCGGTGCAGCTAATGTTAGCAGTTTGTATGTGTAGGTAATGTTAGCCGTTAGACTGTCTAGCTAACATTGTTCTATTAGGTCTTTGGTTGCTTTTAAATGGAGGGTGATGCTGTTTAGCAGTGTGAATAAAGCCTGTGTTCAGGTCTTCACTGGCCTTTATCCTGTCAGACCTCTTTTTAACTTTATATCTTAAACAATAATCTGAACTTTAAAAATAACAGTCTCCTTTAGTGCTCTTCGCAGAGATGGATGAAATGTTGAGATATAAGCCTGCTGTAAATATATTTTTAGGAGTTTTCTTGCACACCTTAAGATCAAGATGGCCCTATGAACCCACATGAAGCTTTGGTGACCTCTAGTGGGAGTCGGGACCCCAAGGTTGGGAACCGGTGGAGTTTCTGCCACACACATTCTGTACAAACACATCAGCAAAGACGTGTTGAAGCATTTTTATTTGTTGCTACCTTCCTAATTTTGGGGCCCTTTGAGGTCCCAGGACTAACCATTCATTTCCCTGAAGGTGTGAGGAAAAAGCTGAAGAATTGTACACTGTAAAAAAAAGAAATCATACAGGAATTTACACTATAAAAATCAAAAAGTTAAGAAAACCCAAAATTTAAAGGCATCTCACTGCAATAGATATTTGAGTTTTGAGCCCAACTCAAACTCTTTAGTACTGAAAAAGTCTTGAAAATACTACTCATCTTTGGTTGAGATTATTTAATTTTCTTTCTTTCATATGTGTGTGTGTTATTTCTACATTACTGTTGGGTTATTTACCCAGATTAAAATAGACCTAGGTATATTATTATTTATTTTTTACAAAACTATGCTCAGTTTTCACTACATTATTTGAATAGACAGACATGGAAAGTGCATCTTGACTGATTGGCAGAGGCAGACTAATGCAAGGTAATATTTCTTGACAGGGTTTTTGG
The DNA here is from genome assembly GCA_027495735.1 of Lutjanus campechanus. Lineage (NCBI taxonomy): Eukaryota > Metazoa > Chordata > Actinopteri > Lutjaniformes > Lutjanidae > Lutjanus > Lutjanus campechanus. The sequence goes on from JAJHUR010118572.1 coordinate 5,287, forward strand.
CTGCATTTGTTATTTTCAATCCTGTTAAAAATGTCTTGATTTTAAAGCAAAACGTGGGATGCATTGCTCATTGCCACTGTATAGGAGGTGAGGTTGTTCTCCAGTGAGAAATAACAACAAAACAGAGGGCCCAAACACAATTAAAGGTAATGTTGTTGTTGAGCTTTTGTGAAGTCATGACTTTAAAAACGACAACAGCATATAGAAAGTACCACAATGTTTGGCTGAGTCACAGCTAACTGACCACTAAACACCATAAACACAGTGTAAATCCTATAGGATCATAAAGGCTCTGCGGTTTCTGGTTGTGGGATAGTCGGGAACAGGAAGTCCAATTTTATCTGCAGACATCTTGTGTGAGTCACATCTGTGGTCCTTGCTGACGGTACTTTTGGCCGTGACTAAACTCTTCAGTGGACCCTCGAGGCCACAATCTTTATTATTTTGTTTGTTTTTATTGTGTCATGCACTTGTGTTGTGGTGATTAGAGCCGTTACATAATCACATCCTGTTTCCTTTTCCCATCAACTGTTTTTATGAGGACAGAAATTACACAATTACGGTAGCTTCATATTAAGGATAACACAGCACATTGTTCCTCAGAGAGGAGAGATTAGTTGGAAAGAGAAACTCATTATGACAGCAAATGCTTCATATATATGACAAGAGAGACATCTAGTGGACAGTAAATGTACTTGACACAGTTATGAGCAGAGACAAACAACAGAAAATAATTTAGTTAATTATTAACCTTTATGTCTGGTTTACTTTGGCTTTACTTCCTCATTGCATATCTGCAAAATCTATTTGTTTTCTCTTTAAATATGCTTTTTCTTTTCTTCTGACTTAAAAAAACCCTCTGACACTCAATACACTGTACAAAAAAAGTAAACTATTTTGAGTTAAAATGTAAACTCAAAATAGGTTAAATTAAGTGTTTGAAATGCCATAAACATACATTTTTATCTGTCAAAACAGTCATTTCCAAATTTCTCAACAACAAAAAGCATTACTCTTGCACTGTCCAGTACTGCAAATTTTGCTTTAACTTTTTGTAAAAAAAAAAAAAACATTTTGTCACTATTAAATGTACCAACCACCATGCTGACAATAGAAACATGCTGTAATATAGTATATAACAGCCAATATGGTCCAGGCTTGCACATTTGATAAAGGTGGCCAAATTAACAAATACAGGCTATGCATGAACAAATATATGTTCCTCTTGTTTGCCAGAAATTCGCAGACAAAGAGGCAGCTAAGAGTTATTTATTTGTATATATTTTTTTAATCTTCAACTGTTCAATACTGAATAAACAATAACAACAATAATTTTGTGCCATTCAAGTGTGCGATACTGCAAAAACCCAATTTCTCCATCAGGGATCAATTAAGTGATGCTGATTCAGATTTAACAGTTGGTTAATTACGGTGTTTTATGCACCAGTTATTTTATGTTTGTTTTCAGCAGAGGAAAAAATGGCCACACAGTAGTTTTGTATCCTCCCGAAATGTTGCAAATAAATGTTACATTGCAAGTTAGACAGTGTGCATGAATCCTTTTGCAGCTTTTTGGTCTGCTTGCCCCTCTCTCACACATCTGTCCCATCTAATAGATGCACAAAGTGTTCCTTTGTTTTGTCTTTTTCAAAATGCATTTTGATACTTTTACCATGAAGCAACATTTCGATCATTCAGTAGAGGCCTATATTTCAAAAACTGTGGGGTATTTTAATAAAAAAAAAGAACAATGATTGTTGTTGTTATTATTACCCCAAGAAAATAAAAACATCTCTTCCTTTTGTCAGGGTGAGGGTGTTAAAGTGTTAAATGATCATGACTGTATACATGGATCTGATTTATGCCCAGTGTCCCCAGTTCAGTCATTTGTCCCCATCTATTGTCCACTAAAGTCCAGATTATATATAACTCCCAGAGTTTTTTCCACTTCTGCAGAAAAAGATGAGTCCATCCATCGATATAGTGTCATAGTTTTTAGTCATCCCTGGCCACTTCGCTGTGATGGCTCTCCTCGCAAGCATTAAACAGTGTGAACAACTTCCTCATGTTGTTGCCGACAGGCAGAGACATTTCCAAGCAGATATAAAAGTGTGTTTGCTGACACCTGTTGGCTCACAGCTGTACTGATGTTTGCACATATTGCTCTGCAGAATTAGTGAATCTGGTTGCATTTCCATCAGCAATGCAACCAAGTACCTACATGTAATTAAGGTTTGGGACAATTTGGTGAAATTCCTGCTTTATAAATATTCAGTAATACAGTTTATAGATATTAGTTTTTATTCATCTCATGATTTGGTTTATTGTATCTGATGGAGTCAAGAACAGGTATTTGTTATAAATCAAGTCGTGTAACAAATTAAATATGAGTCAAGAATGACTAAACAGATAAAACAAAGAAAGAACAGGTTGAAGTTTATTTGCACAATGGGTGTCACCCAACAGGTTGTGATGTTCAGTCTCTATTCATGAAGCAGTCATGAACAGTGACACATGCAGATGCTGACAGATAACACAAACTAAAAGTTGTTGGACAGGTTGGTGCTTGTTCCAGCAGCCAGCGTGCGCGACATTTCCAGCAAGTGAGGACACAAGAGAAATGTACAAACTAGCCAGTGTGTAAAGTAATTTAAATCAGCTCCACCTTTAGCAGCTGCAACACTAAAGTCATGTACTTCCTCCACCATTGTTCAGTTCTCCTGAACCTCGACGTCTTCCTGAGAATGTACAGTGGTATGTGGTTTAAATCTACAGTAAAGCTCAAGACAGGATAAACCAGAAAGTGACAAAGGGAGTGTGTTAAAGATCTTCATCATGCTGTAACTGTATTTCATATATCATGTCATCCTGCATTATTTGATTCCTGTATAAATGAATGTTAAGGCTACTACTGCAAGTCAGCAAGTCAATACAGCAACATCAAGATTAATAATACAAAATATAATAATCGATAAAGACTCTATTGATTCCTTGGTGAAACTCACAAGCTAAAAAAAAAAACAGATAAACACCATTCTTACAATGAATAAACCAACACCATTTGTTTGATATTCTTATGAGTGCACAATGAAAAACATGATTTATTTTGAAAAAACAAAAACAAAAATAGACATATCTTATTAAAACACCTGTTTGATTGATCTCAAACCTGCCCTACTCTCATGATTAAAGAAAACAGAGATATCTGTTAGTGCAAATGAAGCCTAATAGTTGAACATTAGCTCCACCTGTAAGTATTAAAGCTGGAGTAAGATTTGTTGTTGCTGTTTGTAAATGCACCAGAAAGATATTCAACTGTTGAGTCTCATTTCCAAGAATGTCATGATGATTGAGAGTATGTATTGGTTTTTGGGTTAATCTCAAATAGTTTGCTTTAATTTTCATTCACTAGTTTATTGGGAAGTTGATTAGCTTTTTTTTTCTTTTCAAAACTTTATTTATTCTTTGTTGGTCCACTGAGAGATCAAGGGCACCTCAGTGGTGGGTTAAGAAGGAGGGGCAAGAGCTGTGTCTCACTCACAGTTTTAAAATGTTTTAAAATGTTTTAACTCAGGCTGTTTAAGCAGAGGGAATTTAAATGACTAACTTTAAAGGTAAGATATAGGAAATGTAAACGTCCGGCCATTTGACATGTTTCCAAATCTGGCCCATCTAGCAAAGTAATTGAAAAGACCTGATCAAAGACTCAGGACTTAAGTGTAAAGACTCGAGACTTACTTGTGACTTTTTTTTTGAGACAATTTACTTTTAGTCGTCACATTTTAGCACAAATATCCGTACTTTGTACTCATACACATTTACATACACTTACATTTTCAAAACAGGCTTGTTACTTTAGTTACATTTTAAAGACGTGACAAGACGAAAATTGTGTAAAAGATGCAAGATAACATGTATAAGATGACAAATATGACGTGACACGTGGTGTTCCTTTGAAGGATTTCAGAGCCTTGCATTCCACCTCCTCCATGTATAAATTCGCCACAATGGGAGATACCGGGGAGCCCATGGCACAGCCATGTTTCTGTCTGTAGAATTTCCCGTTGACCTGGAAGTATGTGGTGTTTAGGCAGAGGTCAAGGAGTTGGCATATCTGGTCTGGTCCCGGACCAGATATGCCAACTCCCCGGTATCTCCCATTGTGGCGAATTTATACATGGAGGAGGTGGAATGCAAGGCTCTGAAATCCTTCAAAGGAACACCACCTAGCCATTGGTTCAGGTATGTGGACGACACATGGGTTAAAATCCAAGCCCAAGAAGTGCAATCCTTCACAGAGCACAACAACTCAGTGGATAAAAACATCAAATTCACTAGAGAAGATGTCAAGGATAACTGCCTCCCCTTCTTGGACTATGAAGTTCAAATTGGTAAGGACAGGAGCCTCCACATTGGGGTATACAGGAAGCCCACACACACAGACCAATACCTTCTTTTTGACTCATACCACCCTCTGGAACATAAGTTAGGCGTTATCAGAACCCTGCAACACAGGGCTGATAATGTACCAACTAGCACTCAGGCACGGAAGAAAGAGCACAAACACCTGAGGGGAGCCCTCAAAACCTGTGGCTACCCCAGCTGGGCCTTTGTGAAAACAGCCACACGTGCCAGGAAGAACACCAACGCCGAGGGTGATGAGAAAAAGAGAAACAAAAGAAACAACATAGTAATCCCGTATGTGTCTGGGGTATCTGAGAAACTCAGGAAGGTTTTCAACAAGCATGACATCCCAGTGCATTTCAAACCCAGCAACACACTCAAACAGAAACTGGTTCATCCTAAAGATCGCACACCACACACACAAAAGAGCAACCTGGTGTATGCTGTCCAATGCAACGAGGACTGCAATGACTTATACATAGCTCAACAGACGCATGGCTCAACACAGGAGACCTAACTCTTCAGGAGAAAGCACACTCCTTTGAGGACAACAATGTCCACATTCTAGACAGGGAGGACAGATGGTTTGAGAGAGGAGTTAAGGAAGCCATCTATGTCAAAATGGAGAAACCCACTCTCAACAGAGGAGGAGGTCTGAGACATAATCTCTCTCCTATTTACAATGCTGTCATTTCATCTTTGCCCAGGAGATTCAACAACAACTTGACCTCCAATAACAACAGTGGTTCACATTCATGTGGCTCTAACGACCGTCACTCACATTTGGTTTCGGGTGACTCTCAGGACTAACGACCCCTAACGACTGTCGTCAAAACTGAGTAGAGCACTAATGAATTTGAACACATCCATAGAGCTTAAATACCTGGGTTTCCCACCATTTGGTTAGACTAGCTCTGACTAGTCTGACAGGCATGAACTGATGAAGCTTCTTGGATAAGAGGTGAAACTTCTTCAGAAAAGGCTTTTTGAACAAGTCCAGTTGCTTTCGATTTAAACTTTCCTTGGCCTACGTTTGTGGGAATTTATCGAGTTTGTTACCACATTAACCAGCCCTGTGAAAAAAGCAATGACTTTAACACTTGTCATACACTCACTGTCACCCACAGGTTCCACACCACAGCCAGTAACCATCCATGAATAAATGTCACGACCACCACGAAATGACTCATTTCACTATAAACATTTTTCCATGGCTGTACCTCCTGTTGTCTCCCTACTGCTTCCCTCTATCCTTTGTCTCCTTCAAAAAGTTGCATTACCTCCTACCACTGGATTGAAAAGAACTCAATGAATGAATGAATAAATGAAAACTTTCCCCACTGCTCTTTAGACCCTTTTACAGTTTGTAAACAATGAGAAAGCTGCGCGCGAATCTTGGCAACGGAAGTATGGCGGACCACAGCTTGTCAATGGGCAATAGGTTCTTTCCCACAGTTTTTGCACATTCCATCATCACATTTACCACATACTCCTATGAGATGTCTACATACAAGTTTGTCAGGAGGTGAGTGATCAGGGAGGCAATGAGGCAAGGATGAGAGTCCTGGACAACGTCTTATTCATCCTTTATTTCACATAAAACCATGGCTTATAGATCTGCCCAACATCTTACAGCACACTGTTTCCCACATAGACTGACCCCTTTTATAAGGTTGGCTGCTCACTTAATCAGGTGGCACATACCATTCCCAGGACCCTCAGCAATATCCACACACATATATATACATATATATACACAATAGATATTTACATAAAACCCTGACCAAAAATATATCTAGTCTTAATAAATATTTACACACCCAAACTTACACTAATAAATAACCATAAATATTTTACATACATATTTACACGCTAACAGGACAGCCAAACTCCCCTCGACCCATTACCCGCTTGTTGGTACCCTCCCGGAACTAATAAAAGGTGTACAAGTCCCTGGGGGAATTTTTTTCCCGAACACCCTGAGGGAAGGAAACAAACAGAGTTAAGTTTGTGCAGAACACGAGCAGCATTCAATTTACCGTCACATTTACTTCACACACATTTCCTCTTATGCTCTTCAGTTATTGAATCATAAATCTATGCACCTTTTGACTCATTTCACAGGTGCCGGATGAGGTCGAAGCAGCCCTGCATCCCTGCTGTGAAACGAGCCCTAATGGCAGTGAATGGTGACCATGGATAAAATGTAAAAAAAAAAAAAAAAAAAAAAAAAAAAAAAAAA
>JAJHUR010118574.1:5107-16152 GCA_027495735.1 Lutjanus campechanus
AAAAAAAAAAAAAAGAATAAAAAAAGACGACAGAATGACTCGCATTATGTTCAAAATAAAGAAAAACTGTGTTTATTCATATTAAAACTGCATGTTTATGTGGGTATATATGTTTATATGCATAAATCTCATTTACTTTTTCCTGTCCAGTGTCAGTCCCATGATGAATAATGAAATTCACTCCCATTCCGAAGGAATCCCACAAGATTCCCCCAAAAATGTGAACCTCAGGCCCCAACCGACGCTGACTTAAGTGACTCAATATAAGGCAGTTTATCAGACTTCACACAGCTCCCCCTGGAGCCACAAATTTACACAACTTTTCTCCTCTCTTCCCCTGGAAATTTCCTCTGTAACCTTCCTTATAGCACAAGAGTCTGCAGCCCTTACCCCCAAAAGAGCCAATTTTGGCCAAAGTCTTTCTGGAGCTGCAACTACGTCATTTATTTAAATTTTCTATGTCTCTCTGAGACTTCTTCTTTTTTTTGGGGGGGTAGCAGCATCCAGGGAGACTTAAGACTAGCCTCCAGCGAAATTTTGAGGAACAGGTGCTGAGCCGTAGACATAGGCTATGACACACATTTTAGTTGACAAGAATCACTTTAGGGATAGAAAATACATAGAATTTTTTGTTGAAGCCAAAGGGAGCCACTGGAAAGGAGCAAAAGAGCTGCATGTGGCTTCAGAGCAGCAGGTTTCAGACCCCTGATCCGGCAGCATCATTACTCAATATTTCAGTTTGTCACATGCTTCCATTTACACCTAAATACTTCCACAATTAATGACTCATTTCAAATCAACCTCAACCGTACTTTGCATTTAGTGCTACTCAGCAAATGTTAGCATGCTAACATGCTAACAACTAGACCATAACTGAACATGGTAAATATTATACCTGCTTAGCATCAGCACATTAGCATTGTTACTATGAGTATGTTAGCATGGTGGTTTTCAAACTTAAACTGTGATATTGAATCTGATAAACACAAATACTCTTCACTTATTTGTTATTTTAGAAATGATAAAAACAGAAAAGTGTTTGTCATGGTTTAATGTGATGTTCTGGAAAAATAGGAACATCTGCTACAAAGTTAAAAAAAAAAGGACAAATCTGTCACTCGTGTCAGATATTCAACATGTTAGCATGGCTGATATTCAAACTTGATTTTCTCCTTTACTTTGTCAACAGGACGTATGATTTATTAATATCCAGAAAGTCATACCACTGATGACATTATGTACGCTGAAATGCTTTTTGGCATTTTTTCATCCTCATAAATAACTAACTAAATAACCTCCCCCTCAGGCCACACTTCCGACCTGCCATTCTGGTTCCTCAAGGCCTTCACTGGTGTTCCTGAAATAATCTCTTCATTAATCTTTCTCTGCTGACCTCGGGCACACTCAGCAGTGCTGCAGACCTGACCTCCACTGTCCACTCAGCCTCTCACTGGCCTCTAGTTGTTTTGGATCTGCCTGTGAAAGCTGTTGAATGAACACAATGCAGGTCAGGCGGAAATAATGTCTCATAAGGCGATATGAGCCGCATGCGCTCCACCCGCCCTTCAGCCTCATTAGACAATGGGTATTAACAGCAGGCCTGTCAATCGTATCTCACAAACACGTACCAGCCCATGTTGTCTTTATCCTCTGTTACTAAACATATATGTGTAAAAAAAAAAGCACCATTAATCTGTTGTTGACAAAAGAAGAGCACATGCTTCTCTCTGTCATATCTGCCAGGTTGAAACTAAAACAGGCCATTGAACCTCCTTGTGTTGTTGAGATGACTTGAAAAAATCAAGCTGCAGCCTCACTGCTCTTTTCATTTGTGTATTCTATGTGTTCGGGGCTTTTTATAATGTTGATAGAAGTAAGTTTGCCTTACTGAGCTGCTGGAATTATTTTTTAAATTTTTGGGGATGAACATATAACTCATATAACTGACCCTTTCTAAGTCCCGCCCCTTTTTGTTCTGTGCTTCGATAACAGTTGAGCAAGTTTGATACCCAACTTAACCTCAGTCAACTTCCCCATTTTCAGTGACTTATACTTATGGTGAGTTACATTTACATCAGAAGTTGGAGCTGTGAATGACATCACAACCGAGTTGATCTTGTTCCAATCGGAAAAAAATAAAATAAATTGTGCTCGATACGCAGTATTTTGCGCATACAAACACCACAGCAACATGTCTATGGATAAAAGTTGGGCAGTAGTGGGTGTAGGACTGATTTAATGAGACACAAAAGACAGAACTGCTAATAAACAGCAGCCATCTTTGATTTTGAGGTTGGGGTCAGTGAGGTTCCTCCGACTTTTCAAGTAGGAAATTCCAACCTCAGGGGTTTTTGAAATTTCCAATGCTGCGTTCAAGTGGAACTCATGAACCCGTAATTACGACATGGAAGTCATGAATAGAACGTAATGAACTCGGCGCTAACGGAAAACTTCATCTCAAACCTCATTTGAACGCACCAAGGTATACTATGTGCTAGGCTTCGCTATGTCGGAAAGAAAAACACAATTTGAAGATGGTTAAAACATGTTCAGGGACCTGTAAAAACAACATCTAGTCACACCTTAAGTTAATCTAGTTAGCTAATGTTTGTAAAAAGCTAGCTAGCTTCCTAACAGTTGGTGTAGGTTAGCTACCTCGTTAGGTATCTAGTTTCCTCTCAGGCCACTTGAATCACATTTATGCTACAAGGTTATTATAACACCAAAAGTTGTGTTTAAGCAAATTATCCAACAATCAGATATACAGTAAAGTTAGGGCAGGTGACTATTCCAGTATAGAAATGATGGGATTTTTGGGAAAAAGGAAGTGGCATTATTTGGGGTTGCTTTGTTTCAGTATTGTGAGCGTTTAGTCGCGGAGCTGAGCTTTTGTTCACATCAAAACAATTATAACGTCAGTTGTAACAGTCTCACTTTTCAAGAACCTCCTTTTTGTTTTTCAAAAGAAAAGTATTCCCATGTTGTTTTGAGGATTTTTTCCTTGACTGTCCTTCATAATCCTAATCTTCTTTGTTCCCCCAAAGCAGTCATTGTACCTCTAATCAAAAGAGTGCTGGATCAACAGATCCCACTGTGCTGCTGATCCTTTACATACTGTTTCTTCTAGCTTTATTCTGTTAGTGGAGCCTGTAATTTTGCACTTCACATCATCTTGATCACGGTGTAAAATAATCACATGCTTACACTCACTCTGGCCAGATTAGGTTTCTGAAAAGAGGAAAACACTGTAGGCAGTGTAAAATCTGAGGTTTATCAGGGTAATATGTTGTTAACTCGTCTTTTTCAGGTGACCGAGGTGTGTGGAGCAAAGCGTCTGGGCTACTTTGGTACACCTCAGTTCTACGTGGCCCTGAAGCTGCTCGCGGCCGCCCAGTCTGGCCTGCCCATCCACCTGGAGAGTGTAACAGCCAGTAAGTCTGCTGCTCAGAGAGGACTGGAGGCGTCTTGTGAGAGCAAAAGGGGATCAGGAGATTATCTTAACATGGCAGGATTTGGTCTAATCTGGATGAAAGGGGAGTCGCGTGGAAAGGGCTAAGTGGGTTTGCCCTTATTACAAGAGCGCACAATCAGTCACACCCAGAGCACAGAGAAAATCTGTTTTTCGCGCAGCACATGGTAGTGTGATGGATTATTAGAAGAAGTATGTTCAAAGTTTCACTGACTGCGGTGTGGTTCAGTAGAAGCTCGCCTCAGCAGAATAAGACGTGTAAAGATGCTCATCCTGATTAATTCCCTCAGTCTAATTCTGGATGCATCAAAGGTCATCAAACAGGAAGCTCCTGACACACAAACTCTTTTTATACAAATGCCGATTCCAGTAGAGTTAGGACACTGTAAAACAAATGAAAACGGAATGTAGGTTATTACCAATGAACAGGTTAAATGGTAACAGGTGAGTATCATGATTGAGTATGAAAGAGGCATCGTCGTGTGATTCTTACCTTGCGAGGCAGCTGGCAGCGTGGAGAACACGCAAGAATCCGTCTTGCCAGGCTTCAAGTTATCCGTTTGTGTCCACATCAACGGTGATGCAGCCAATAAGCACCCTAGGAGGGACTACTGGCAGCTATGGGCGTGATTTTAGCCGTGACGACAGTGAGAAGCGCTCACTGAAACGACTCATCTCGAACAAATGAAAGAAGAGTAAAGAACAGCACAGAATGCTTTTCTTGATGGAAAAGATGTTTCCGCCATTCTCCCGACAGGCTTCGGCAAGAGTTTGATCTGACTGGTAGATGTGACCCCATGTTAGACATGATAGACAGATGATTCATCCAATCACCTGCCAAGTGTTTTGTTGAAAGTGCCGGCCCTTTTCCAGATGGTTAACAAACCAGGTTAGCGAGGCTCACCACTTGGTGAAAAAGTGCATGGACAAATAGTCCAACAGTTTTAGAACGTCTTTTCTAAATGTGTAGTTGAAAGGAATTTAGGAATTTCACCATCTACACTCCATAAAATCATTAAAACACTCGGAGAAGCCTGAGAAATCTCTGCATGTGCAAGGTCGAAAACCAACATTGAACACCAATGACCTCCTATCTTTCAAGCGGCATTGCATTAAAACCTGACATGATTGTGTAAGAATAATACTACATGGATTCAGGAACACTTCTGGAAACCTTTAAAACACAGTTTATAGCTGCATCCACCAAACGCGAATAACTCTACCATGCAAAGCAAAAGCCGTATATCAGCAACATTCAGAAATACTGCAGACTTTTTTGGGCCTGAACTCGTCTGTCTTCCTTTTAGATCTACCTCTGCCCAGATTTGCCGGGCTGAAGAATGAACCAGAGATGCGATACTCAACTGTCCCTCCAAGCATAGACGCTCAGGGGGCTCCTGTCTCCGTCTCCTGGACTCCAGCAGACAGGAGCGCCTTCAGACACCTGGAGGCCAATATAGAGAAGAAGGTAAGCCTGGGAAGAAATTTCCAACGATACAAAACAACATCTGTCAAGTTCTACCTTTCCTGACAGCTCAAAATCACGTGACAAGTTACTGTCTGAATGGATTAATGGGATTGTATGAAGTAGTTACACATAGTCAGTGTATTGCCCACAGTAGATGGCTGTTGGTACGCCCCCAGTTTGGAGCACTGTACTTCTGTGGGCAGGGTCAACAGCAAAACGTCATTTGGTCACTGGAACAAGTCTTTACCTTGCCACCAGACAGCCTTTTCTGAAGGGGAACTGCCATTTTATGAGCCAAATATTGCTCTCCGGACAGTGACCAGACTCCTTTGACAAAAACAGTCATTTTAAACGTAAGAACACGGAAGCTGCCAGTCTTTGTTTGTGTTGTTGTGTGACTTCAGTGAATCCGAATTGATCCTCAAACAAAAGGAATCACACAAACAAACTAACTGATTGACGCAGTGGTTGAAAAGCAGCTCCTGTGTCCTGTGAGGTAAATTTACTGTTTTTGCCAGCTGAGTGTGGTGGCCTGGGAGAGAGCAGTATTTGGCTTAAGTAACACAATATTCTGTCAGAAAAGGCTGTCTGACAGCAAGGTAAAGTGGTGAAAGTATTGTAAACATTGTGTACACTGTTTTTTAGGGTGGCTAAAATATATTTTGCTGCTGACTGTGTCCACAGCAGTACATTAGCAATGACTTAACTTACTGCATTGGTGCTCCTGCTGCTTCTCCAGACTGGGGGAGTGTCAACTGCCATCTACTGTAGCTAATACACTGAATATGGATAAGTACCTCACACAGCCACGCTTCTCAACTATACCTTCAAGTCGACCAAGAATGGTGCACTGCGCAAAGACATTACAGTCAGTTACCAAAGCAGAAATGTGTCATTGATGAGAGATTAGAGGAGAATGACAAGCATCTTTCAAGGTATCAGACAGGCCACAAGTATGCTGACATTCCTATTCAGACGAGCATTTCAGAACACAAATGTAATGAAAACTTGAGGAAAAAAACAGACTTTTGGAAGATATCCACTTGCTTCCACTTCCATTTGCTTAACTCAGGCTGCTGAAGCGTCATATAAACTTCAGATTAACCTTTGATTATACTTTGCACAAAATAAAGAAGCACATTAAGAAGGTTTACAGCAAGCAAAACCTGTTTCAATGTTCAAGTGGGCATATGATTATTGTTTTAAAATAGACTTGAAAAATTGTGAACCTATCCTTTAAATATCGCACTGGTGATGGCACTCTGTTAGTCTCTGGGTTTAGACACAGACCGTGAATCACATTGTCCCTGATTCAACTTTGGCCAGCAGCCATTGTTATGTGGCGTCTCCCTTCTTTTTCCCTTTGATTTCCTGTCGTCTCTCTACTGTCCTCCATGAAATTAAGCCGTAAAATTCTCCCAAAAATATATCCAAGAAGAGATTGTCCGTGAATTAGAAAGCACCTCCAAACTGGAATATGAACTGAAATAAAATAGTTGTACAAATACTTACTTACTGTTATTAAGTAGATATTTCAGGTATCCATACTTAACTTGAGTATTACTTTTCTGACTTTTTTAAACTTTTACTCCCCATGTTATAACAAATATCTGTACTTTCTACTAAGAGCATTGTTTGGAACTTTGATTTTAATGCATTTGAGGGGAAATATTCATTATTTTTATCAACATCAAGACCGATTTCAACATAAATGGATGGAACAATAAAACATAGAAAAGATGATTCACTGGCGTATCCATCAGTGAATATCACACACGACAGACGTAACAAAACAAAAAAGATGTAACAAGATGAATAACAAGATGAAAAATGATGTAAAAGGTGTAAAAGACAAAAAATGATGCAAAAGCCATAACAAGACGAAATGACACAAGACAAAAAACAACATACAAGACGTAGCAAGATGAAAAAGACATCACAGACAAAAAAAGTTACACGACAAACCACGAAAAAAAAGGTAAAAGATGTGACAAGATGAAAAAGACGTAGAAGATGAAAAAGATGTAGCAAAACGAAACAGACGGAGAGCAAGACTCGATCATAGAGAAAAGATGAGGTTCAGTTAACTTTGCACAGAAACAGCTGGTAGAAATGTTCCTCAGAGGGCGTCTGTGCAGAATCTGTACTTTTTCACTTTTACTTGAGCTAAGAAGTTGATCTGTACTTGTACTTTTACCAGAGACTTTTTTACACAAATATCTGTACTGCAGCTTGAGTACAGAAAGTGTGCACTTTTCTGGCCGTCTGTTCTCAAATAGATACTGCAAAAGAACACTGTGCCATGAACGAACCATTATCTCAGGACAGCCACAGGTACAGTACAGGACAGTGACTTATGATTTGGTTTCCTACTATCTCGCCAGACCTCAGTGCAACAGAACACATTTTGACAGGAGCTGGAACAGGATGTTCGTAACATTAATGTGCCACAGAAAGTGAGCATGATTCAGTCACACGCAGACATGTTAGTGGGAGTTTCCAGCTTTTTCTCACAGGAGACAGAGAGACTACTTTTTGTTCTTTGTGTGCGGAATAATAATAAAATATTTTGTCCCTGAAGGAGCCGTGGTCCCCACCGCGATCGCCGTGCAGTTCGCCACCTCGCTCTCCACTGACCTACCGCAGTTACCCAGCATACACCAAGCAGAGAAACGGGGCCGACTCACAGATCGGTAAGACGGTTTACAGTCCTGGAACGCCAACACACTCTGTTCTACTGGTCAGACCGGAGGAATAGATGTGTTGGCTTTCAAGGGTAAATTATGTTGGGGGGGGGTTTTCAACCTGGACCCTATTTTCCCATGTTCTTGTGTCTAAGTGACTAATGGAGACAGTTTTTGGAATTGGTCCAGTATTGAAGGAGAGCGCTGCAGTCAGCAGCAACGTAGTCCCTCCACACATCTATGCACCATTAACTTAAGGCCACTAAAGGTGCTTGTTTTTACCACTGACAGTCTCAGGTTGCTATTCTAAGTGTCTGACAACATAATGGAAAGGATCGCGAGAGTGACAGACCTCTTTTTAAAAAGCAGATCATCATTGTTTAACCAGAAAACAGCCCGTATATTGCTCTGTTCAAAGAGACAGTTTGCGTTATTGTGTGGATTTTGGTGTTTTAATGAGTTAAAAACCAATCAAGACAGCAATACACCAGGGAGGTAAAATTATTGTTTTTGTAGATGGAGTCTGGTCTGGTAATATAGCGGCTGTTTCTGGGTTGTCATCTTTATTGTCATTTCCATACAGACATATCAACTGTGGTGCTGCCATTTTTTGGTAGTTATTTTGAATTTAGGACAGGCTCTTTGCCATCCTAACTTAAGAAATTCCTCAGTTAGGGTGCTTCTGTAATAGCGAAATTCCTATCCTAAGAAAATCTAGGATTTTTTCCTATTTGCAGTTACAAAGCATGTTTCTGTCGTGCCAAAAATCCTAAATGTAATCCTTAACTGAGATAAGATAGGATTTCAGACGTGGGAAGTTTCTTTTATGAGGCCCCAGATTAAAAAAATACCAAAGTTACCCTTTAAGTAACTCTTTAAGAATCATCAGTATTGTAGCCTTCATGATCTTCAGTTTGTTTGTTCTGTAATCTCATGTGAAGTGTGCAGACTGTGTTCAGCATGTTTGAGTTCATTATACTTGCTCTCTGATAAAACCCCGTCCTTGCTGATTGCTACTGTACATAACTGAAATGCTGCAGTGGACTCAAGCTGCCAGATGCAGACCATCTACCATGTGTTGCACTAGTCATGTGTTATAAATTATAAATGACTTGAAATGAACAAGCTGAGGTTTTACTGCATCTCTGACACCTGTTCAGTCGTCCACAGTGGGAAGCTCTGGTTTCTCTCTCCTCGCCTCTTTGATCTGGAAATCTCTCATTCTCTCAGATCACGTTTTTGAAGGAAGTAATTGGTAGGAAATCATCGCATGTTTGTCTCAGGTTTCCACCAAAGCTGTGTGTGTGTGTGTTTTTTTTCCCCCCTCTTTGATCCTTCAGCCTATGAAAGCAAACATTCCTCGCGGCCTCCGATCGTTCAGCTGGAGCAGCACTCATCACCCAGCAACTACGGGACCAAACCCACTGTGGAGCACCCTGCTATGGCCCGGGTACAGCCAGAATTTAGAAATGAATAATTACTTACAGTTCTTTACCATATGGTTGCACCAACAAAGGTTAATTTAATCTCAGATTAGTTCTAATAAGAGTTTAGCAAAACTAGATTTAAAATAAGGAAATCCAGATTTAAAATAAAGCAGAACCCTGTGGCACAATTCAAAACTAATCACTGTTTTGTAAATCCACGTTTAGTTATGTAAGACAAAATTATATAGTTTAATCAATATGGGATGTTTGCTTACCCAAATTAAATGTAAAAAAAAGTGCTGTTTGGCTGTTATATTGTTTGCTAGCTAGCTAAAACCAAACTAAAAACGTTAAATTGTTTGCTAGCTGTCTAAAAGCAAAACATTATTTTGTTTAGTAGCAAGCTAAAGAAACAGTATATAGTTTGCTAGCTATTTAAAAAACTGAACAAACAGTTTTATATTGCTAGCTATATAGTTGGTTAGCCTAGTTAGCCAAGGTTCAGCGTAGAATTATTTTGCTCAGTCCGTCTTAAGTTTATTTTAAAAGTCAAACCTCCTCAAATGTCAGTTTGAAGTTTTGGTGCAACCAAATTTATTTTAATCTAGGTTTAGAGTAAAAAACAAACAGGTGTGAATTTAATCTTTCTTCATTTTAAGCTAGTTATACATTTTGATGCAACACAATTTAAAGTTAAAGCATCATATAAGCCTGGTTAAAAATTAATCCATGTTGGTGTAACCCAGCCTAAGTCTGCATTATGACTCGAGTGTCTGTTCCCAGGCTTCCTCATCAGAGAGGCTGGACCAGCAGGGCATAGTGGACTATTCTGATGACGACCCCTGGAGGATCACAGAGGAACAGCTGGAGTATTACACCAATCAGTTCATGAGCCTGCAGCCTGACCTGGGGGCTCTCATCCTGGGTATGGACCCTCCCCTGCTGCATCTATAATTCATAGATAGAAAAATCATTTTCAAACTGTTTACCTCTTTGTGACTCTCTTCTAGGATCCATTGCAAAGAACTTCTTCACAAAATCCAAGCTGCCAATTCCAGAGCTCTCCCACATTTGGTGAGTGCTGACTCATGCTTTGTCCTTGTTCTGTTAGGAGGTGAGTTGGATGTTTATCAGCCAAGCACCTCAGCAGGCCCACTGAGTCACACACAGGCTGCATTTTAAAGGTGCGGACCTTTACTGCCACTTCCTCCTCGAACAGACAAGGTGTCAACACAACGATATTTTGAGCTCTTTTATCATTTGTGGTGAGAAAAAGGGTGATTTAAAGGCCCAGTGTGTAAAATTTACAGGAAGTTAGGAAGTCAGTTAACACTAAAAAAAAAAATTACTTTCTAGCTGGATATAAACAACCAAATAATGTTATATTGTTTGCTAGCTGGCTAAAAACAAAACAAATGAAGATTAAGTTTTTTGCTAGCTAGCATAAAACAAATAGAAACATTATATGGTTTGCTAGATAGCTAAAAAAAAAAAGTTATATGGTTTGCTAGCTAAAAAGTTGGTTAGCCTAGTGAGCCTACTCATGAAGGCTCAGCAGAGAATTATTTTGGGTAAAATAAGAGAGTAAAAGAGTTACAAAAAAAAAGGCTTTAATTTAATCTTTTTTAATTTTAAGCTTAATTTAAATTTTGATGCAACATAATTAATAGCCAGGAGACAGTTAGCTTAGCACAAAGACTGGAGGCTTAAACAGCTGGTCTGGTTCTGTCCAAATGTAGCATGTCATTTTTACACCTGAGTTTCTGTACTTGATATTTGCACAGAGCCAGGCTAGCTGTTTCCCCATGTTTCTAGCCTTTGTACTACGTTAACTGGTAGCTAGTGGTTAGCTTAGCTAGCAGGAATATTGAGCTATCCTTATAATGTTAGTTAGTTAATTAACATGCTATTTATAGTTTGTTTCATCCATTCAAAAACCAACCTGTGAAAGCAACAATACAACACTATGAGCTTTAGAGATGCTGACAGGGGGAGTT
>JAJHUR010118575.1:1151-14066 GCA_027495735.1 Lutjanus campechanus
ACAGTAACACTTTATTTAAAGTGGTGTGATTAAAAGTGGGGTCATTACAATGTCATAACCATGTCATGACACTGGCCATGAACATGACGGACTCTATGAATGTTTATGACTGTTCAGTCAATCACTTTTATCGCAAAGCTGACATTGTTTGAGATGTCTGTTATGACAACATGACTTTAATTAAGCCAATTATATCTTTGTTATGACAACATGACATTAGCCAACACAACATAATGGTCAATGTCTTTGTTATGACAACTTGACATGATCAAAAAGATACTGTTTAGCTTTATGTTTTACCATAACATTATACTGTCACATGTGGTTGGTTTTGACACTGGCTGTTTTAAGTGTGTCATGAATATTTTCTTTGACCTCAAGTAAAGTGATACATTTTGGATCTGTCATAAAGATGTAACTAAATGTTATAAAGCCTGTTTGATGACTGGGTACAGTCCCAAGGTGAATGAGCTTAGAGAGGTACCTGGCGGACGTTTAGCTCCTTTACAGCTAACCACTGTCTACTGTCATCTGTAGATGGCGTTTGCTAGTTAGCTTGGTTAGCCTTTTTCTACAGATGATTATGGAAGTTGCTAAGGAGTGATGCACTCTTCATGCTTCCCTCTCATCTCTGTTGAGAAATGCACTTGCACAGTACTGATCGGCACTTTCTGCCGTGGCTGGACCGGAGATCCCACTCAGACCAAGGCTGAATACAGCCTCCAAGACCGATGGTAGCCAGTTTGACGACAGAGAATACAGTACTGAGGTGGTTTTCTTGCTGGGTTTGGGTTTGTTGGGCTAATTAGCTGGCTAGCTCCATGGCTAACCATGCTAACTAGCTAACAGATGACAGTAGACAGCTGTTAGCCTACTTTAGTAACAAGTAAACAAGCTAACTGCTGTCAGATTATTAGCTCTTTATTAACTCTGTAAGCTAAATGACCTTGACACTGTACTCTGTCATCAAACTGACCTCATAACATTTAATGACATCTTTATGACAAATCCAAAATGTACCACTTTACTTGAGGTCAAGCACAACATTCATGACACACTTATAATGGTCTCATGACAGGCAATGTCAAAACCAACCACATAAGACAGTAAAATGTAAAGTTTTAACATAAGGCTAAACAGTTTCTTTAAGTCTGCTGTCATGAGAAAGACACTGACGGATCATTTTTGTCTAGGTTAATGTCATGTTGTCATAACAAAAAGATTTCAAACAATGTAAACTTTATATTAAAAAGGACAAAAGTGACTGAAAGACACTTAAGTCCCTCCCTCATGTTCATGTCAGGTGTCATGCAATGGTTATTACAGTGTAATGACAGTATTATGCACACCCCTTCAAAATTTACCACTTTACCTGAGATTAAGAAAAATATTCATGACAGATTTAAAATGGTCCCATTATGGCCACTGTCGAAACCAGCCACATATAACAGCATAATGTCATGTTAAAACATAAAGCAAAACTGATTATGTCAAGTTGTCATAACAAAGACATCTCAAACAATGTCAACTATGCATCAAAAATTACAAAATTGACTGAATGACACTTAATGACAACAATCATAAAGACTTATGTTCATTACAGGGGACATGACATGGTTATAACAGTGTACTGACAGCCTTATGCACACCCCTTCAAAATTGACCACTGTACTCGAGGTCAAGAAAAATATGTATACAAAGGACACTCCTCCAAGCAAACCAAAGTACAGGCTGATTTTAATGCTTCTCTGCCTCGCTGTGTGTTTGTATTCATGCTCATACAGCCTACACTCACGCATCAGGTTAAAGAAATACACCGATTTATTGCTCAGATCCAAGTGCCTCAGTTTGTTGTGATTACTGGCATATATTTTTTGTCACCACAATATTGCATAAGACAGTACACACACACACACACACGCAAATGCACACACAGTGTCGAAGATAAGTCAGCCTTGGGCAGTGGGCAGGCTAATGCCATCTGGTACCCAGTGCTCATGCTGAGCAACAGTCAGCTCCACACCTGGGAGATGGTATCGCCTGCAACTGTTGTCGGACCACCAACTGCACGCCCACCTGCCCCCAGAATCTGAGCAAAGACTGCGGACAAAACCTAATTCAAGTTGATTAAAGGAGAAACCCACCCTACGCGTCTCATACGTCACCGATCTGTCATGCTCGATGTCTCGGAGCTATGTTGTGATGAAGTGTTATTCATATGGCGACTGCCAGTGTTTCCCAGAATGCCCCTGTTTGTTTCAGCTGTGGGAGAGAGAGAGAGAGAGTGAAAGATTTCTTTGTAGTGTAGAGTTTCAGTTCCTGAAAGTCACAACCTTTACTGAAAACACAACATCTTGCTGCTTTAAGTGGGTGGAGAAAACTGTTATATCTTTTTCTCCAATAAAACTTCTCCCCGCACGATTGTTGAATGTGTAAAATGGTGAGTCAACAAAGAATCTGTTGTTGTCTCATTCTGAAGCCAAAACCTGACACTGATTGCTAAAAATCTAATGCAGCTGTGCTAGAGCCCGCACTCTGCCAGGTATCCATGGGAGCAATTTAACCCAATAGACCTTTTTCACGGCAGCCATGTTGATATGAAATAATAGGGTAAACACAGGTGTTACCGGGGATAATAATTAACGTCCTGTTCCATTCCTGTGTTTACCCTACCTTCATGTCAAAACAGCTACTGTGGAAAAGGTCTTTTTAGATTTGAGGTGGGTTTTTTTCTGTGATTAACAATGAAAACGTGGTCAACTAGCAGGTTGTTTTTGTTTTGTTAGTTTTTCTTGACCTGAAGTTGTGTTTCTAACCACCTGATGAATTTAAATCCAATACTCACACTCATTTTATTTCTGTTTTGGTCTCAAGGGAAATATCTGCCTCTTTAGCTGCTAATTGCTCCACAGTGTTCACCAGCTAGTCATTAACTTTGTCTGTCTACCGTTTGAGGCGTGCAGTTAACACACATTGGCTTTATTGGCGCTTTTCTTCTTTTGAAACGGCCGCCTGCTGCTGGAAACAGTGTAAACGAGAGCAGTGAGAGTGAACAAAAGCAGTTACAGGCTGTAAAAACCAAAACTCTCAGCTGAAAGATGCTGAAACGCTCTGAAGACCTTTGTGGGGAACTGCTGAGTTCTCTGTCGGTTTAGTGCACCACTGAAGAATACACCAGTTTTCTATCTTTATTGTGTTTACAAAGGAAAGAGGAAATGTGAAGTTTGTATTATTGTCAGCTACAAGGTACTTCCCTAAGTTCTCCAAAAGTCTCTATACTGTGTTCCGACCTTTCAGGCAGACTTGCTGCTCAGATACAGATTAATAATCCTTTACAGTCTCATATAATTCAAGTAACATATTTTTTGAATTGTAATCCATTTAAAGCAGAATGTTTTGACACACGTTTTGATTCTGATTCTCAAGTGATCAGAAAGTCAAACAGAAGACAAGAATGGACACAGAAAATAATGCTGTAAACTTCATAATTTTTCGCTTTGAAAAGTCTTCTGTTTTAGACTTTATTCTTTATTTCAGACCTAGGGGGATCCATATAGTTGTCAAGCAACTAAGAAAAAATGCATGCTGGAGCATCTCTGCAGTAAATGGAGACAAATACACCACTGTGAGAAAGAATCTAGCCTATAGGCTGTTGTATGCACCAGATTTAAGTGACCAGTGAAAGAAAACACACATGAACTTTACAACTCGTCATGTGAGTTTGGTGGATTTTTCCTCTAAATGTGAATCATCATTTAATACAACTCAAATACAACCAGAGGAATGAACTCGAGTCAGACTCACGACAAAAATTCGATGACTGTAGATTTAACTTAAATCATAAACCTTTGCAGCTCAACTTGTACTTTAACACCAGTGACTTATGACTTTACTTGGACCAAAGATTAAAAGTTTGTTATTTAAAAAGTGTGCTATGAATCAATTCATTTTCTTTCATTTCCGGAGTCAACTAACCTTAACACCATTGTTAACACATTCCTAGGAACAATATGTAAGTTCTGCCACTAGGGGTCTCTCTCACATTAAAGCAATAACAAAAGACGAAGTTTGATGATGTTGTGAAGTTGTGTGGAATCATGGGAGCTGTCATCCTCACTTTTAAATGACCACCATAACTGATAAAAATCAGTTACCGATGTTACTCGGGCAGATACCATATTCATGGATGACGTAATATTAAAGTTTTATTCACCAAGGTTTCCTCACTGATGTATCTGATGTATCCTGTACTTTCCCTAGCAACTAACAACGAGCTAGTAATAGCTAGCAGGAAATGCATGGTTACCTTGAATAGATTTCCTCTGACTTTGAACATTGTTGGAAACATTTAGGATAATGTAAGTACAAAACTGAATAAAATATATGATGTACTGTATGTCAAGCGTTTTTTGGCTTTTTGATAAGGAAATGTCAGATATTATAGCTTAAATTCCCTCGATCCACTTTGTTTGAAGCAGTCTGACAGCATCCAAATCAAGTTGCAGGACAAATCCATGAAGAACTGACGTCACGTTACTAAACCCCAGTTGGAAAAGATTATTTGCATACACAAATGTGGTGGTTCATAAAAAAAACAAACTGAAGTATGCAAAACGTTCAGGTTTAACTTCATTCAACATTTGAAGCTGCACAAAGAACAGTAAGTCGAGGTGCTGTGGCCTTACATGGCTTTACATTGGTGAAGAGTGCATTATGACTAGAACTGTTTTTACGCCAAAATTAGTGTGTATATGTAGATTTTTAAACACGAATAAACCCACTACCGATGAACCTTTTTCCTGTTGCCAGCAGACCTTTCTGTTTTTCTCTGATGTGTGCTTGAAAGCTGAGACTCAGCTCGTGTGTGCAGGAGAGCAGAGAGAAAAGTGTTTTTAAACGTCTCTGCATGTCTGGATCTCAGTGATTTTGTAGCTTCTAACTGAATCTCTGTGGTCTGAAGTTTAGTTTCTCTTCTGTGTCACTGTTTGTACTTTCAGGTATCCGTTGTATTTTACTGCTTCATGTCCACCCTCAGCTGGATACGAGTCGTGTTAACTCACTGCTGAAAACCCAACATTTCCTGATTTTGCTGCTTCATAATAAAAATGTTTTGATAACAAAATAACAAGTGAGTTTTATTGTGAAGAATTTATAGGAAATAAAATGTTCATACATACATAGTTCAAACTCTAAAGACAAGTGGCCATCAGCTAAATACACACCTTAAGCGGGTGCAAACCCTGCTGTGCTGGGCTGATGCATACATCAGCACACATGAATGAAAAAGGGGCAAAAGAGGTAATGAGACTTCATTGCATTTGCTAAAAATAGGTGAAAATAGCATGTCCACCTGGGTGTCATGTTTGCGTCACTGCCGATCAGAGCTTGAACCAATAAATACTCGAGAATACTGCAGTCATCTGACCTGGGAATGACCAGATGAGAAATTCGGGACAGGGAGTTGGGGGCGGGCGTGTCATGTCAGAGGGATTAAAATAGAATAATATAGAGTAACATGATTTCTTATTAATACGATGAAGATTAGGTGCAGATCCCGAGGATGATACTGTATGAAGCACAGTGTCCTGGCACAGGTGACAGCTGTGTTACAGTCATTTTAAATGTCTTTGCATTAAGTTTGACATGAAGATGAATTGTTTGGTGTCCTCTTTAACCGTCAGTGACTGTCCCATTTTACCTCAGAGTGAGGCGGGGTGTGTTGGGATGTGTGAAGGGCGAAAGATTTGCAAGTATTTTATTAGGAACATATTTTTATCATAGAGATATAGCAGAAATCCATAACTTTAAAATAGTTGTAGTTTTCAGAATTTTAGGTGGTTTACTTGGCAATCTACCAAAAAGTGTCCCAAATTATCTGACTTCTCTCCATTTATGATAACTTTTAGGACAAAAAGGACAGGATTCAGGATTTGGGACAACTGTACCTTGACAACTTGTACCTTTTCCCACTGAAGACAAAAACCAGATGTTAGTGAGTTTTATTTGCCCGGTGTAAAAGGTGCTTTGGTTAGGACTTGAAACTCAAAGTTTAGGACTTGTGATTTGACTCGGGACTTGCCTGTTTTGACTTGGGACTTGAGTGCAAAGACTCACACAACTTGCAAAACAATGACCTGCTCCCTCTTCTGTCAAAAACTACTTTCCTGTCACAGTTAAATTGCCCAAAGCACTTCATATCCATTCAGTGCCTACTGGAGATAGTAAAACAGTAACCTGGCCTGACTTCATGTGACCACCGTGGATAGTAAGTGACTGATTTTATAACAGCCAGTAACAAGGGGTCATGGGATTTTTACTGCTGGAGATGAATTTCAAGTTGCCATGAATGAGTCTGTGCTGAAACACAGGCAGCACTCTTACCCAGAGACAGCGAGAGGGAGGGAGAGAGGAAGAGACGGCACTTACAGCATACAGAAAGAGGTAGAGAAAGAGTTTGAGTGGAGAGAGCGTGAAGAGGCTGAGTGTGACAGCAGCGTCGAATGAGAGGAGGAGGAGGAGGAGGAGGAGGAGGAGGAGGGACCGAGCGGCAGGGACAAGGAGGGAGGGGAGAAACCGAGAGAGGGACGGACTGTTAGTGAGCGAGGGGAGGGAGCATCAGGAACAGGGGAAAGTAGATGAGAGAGGGAAGGAAAGAGGGAAACTGAGGGAGTCAGGAGAAGAGGAAAGGAGGACAGCTCAGCAAGTCAGCCCTGGTAGCATTCCTCTCACAGCTGCAGTGATCCAGGCTGGGAGGGGAAGTTCAGCAGAAAAAAAAATATACAAGAAAATTGCATTTTTTATTTTTCTCTCTGGGGGGAAGAAATCAGAAGACTCCCCTGGAGAGGAAAGAGGGAACAAGAAGAAAGAGGAATCAGAGAGCTTCTGCAGCCTCCGAGTGTCCTGCAGGAGAAGATGGATTCAGACTCAGGAGAGCAGAGTGACGGAGACCTCTCTCCAGGTAAGAAAACCTTAAAACTGCAAGTCCAACATCAGCTTCTGACACTAAACTTTACACAAATAGATTCTAGATTTTACTGTATGAGTGTTTCCAGAAGGTCAGTGAGTCATTGCTGCCTGTCTTCTTGCATATTTTCACAGTTTTCCAGCATTTAATCAGGTACAAGACCCTCAAAACAGACAAGTTTTGTCACAATTTCCCTCAAAATCTAACACATAATACTTCTTTAATTTCCCTCAAAATAAAAAAATAAAAAAATCACTCGATTTTCAACTTTAAACTCTAACTTTATCCAGTATGTGTAGCTCATTCATGACATGTCTGCTGTACACTGTGATGCTGGTGACTGGCAGCGAGTGTGCGGAGATGAAAGCCGGCTCAGTCGCCACCAGGAACAGGCAAGCTCCGACACGTGCAGCCAGTTTGTTCATCAACACATCCAGATACAGAGAGACAGCAGAGCCTCCCCGAACACTCCACGTCTTCTTCTCACACTCGGGGAGCGAGAAAATGTTTAGATTCTGGAAGTTTACTTGAAGTCGTACACGTGTAGTGCAGGATTACCAGGATGTACAGCAGTGATGAAAGTTAACAGTTGGACTCAAATATCAAACATGCACAAACTGTCCTTAAAGTTTAGTCTCTCTTACTGGATATTTGTCAGCATTCTGTGCGTGTGGGCGATTTACTGAACTGTGCTCTTGTGGAAAATTGAAGCCAGGAGATGAAACAGCCTTCTGGAGATAAGTTTGAGTCCAAAGATCATGAATCAATTGAGTCTCCAGGAGTTTTTTTTTTATATACTGTATATAACAGAGCTCATGCAGCATGCTGGAACAGTCACATACCTGCACTATATGTCATCTAGAACTGAAACTGATTCAGATTGATGCTTTAAAGCTACATTTGGTTCTCTCTTCCGTGCTAAAACTGCCACTATATCCTGACAGTGGTACATGAGATAGATAATATGTGTGGGAAAAAAAAAAAATCAGGTATCTCAGGTTCCTCCTCTGCCTTCCGCCTGAACTAAAGCAACCAATCAGAGCCAGCTTCCAGCCCAAAATGACAATATCTGATGAACTGGGACTCAGTCCAAGATCATAAAATATCAATCTTTTGGACTGGATTGATTGTTTCATCTCTCGGAGGAACATGATTGTCTCACATATTATCAGTCGAGATGTACTGACAATTTCAGCAAATTTATTTTTATAGAGGTTAACACTAACTTTTAATGACTTTGTCCTCTATTAGAGAACTAAAAATACTATAATTATGGACTTTGCCTGGGTACTATCTGCTGCTTTAGGTGTCAGATGATTGTCCTATAATTTATTGGGGCATGTTGTTGCCCCAGTTAGTGATGGTGTAGTAATGCTGATGATGGTGTGGCTGTTTGCCTGTTTATTTTTGACGGCATAGAGCTTTGTATGTTAATAATGCTTTGCCGAACTCTAACCATCTGTCTGTCCATCTGGCCCATTTGTCTGTCTGCCTTTTTGGTCCATTTGCAAAAGGAGACAAACCTTAAAGGAATCATTTTGATTTTTTTTTTGAGGTGGAGGTGTATGAGTACTTATCAATAGTCAGTGTATTATCTGCAGTAGATGGCGATCTGCATGCCTCAAGTTTAGAGAAGCAGCAGGAGTACTGGTCTAGGAAGCTATGCAGTGTGCAGTTGTGGACAGGGTCAGCAGCAAAACATATTTTTAACAAATCTTTTTAAGTGTACGATATATTTAGAATATTTTCACTGCTTTACCTTGATGCCAGACAGCCTTTTTCAATGTGAAACTGCTGTTTTATAAGAAAAATATCACTCAAGCCACAAACTCCATAGGCAAAATCAGTCATTTTATGTCGCAGAACACAGGAGTTGCTCGTCTCCCGATGCCTCGATTGGTTAATTTGTTTGAGTTATTGTGTGACTTGTGTGAATCCGAGCTAACCCTTTAAAACACTGAAGTCACACAATAACACAAAACAAACTAACAGATCGAGAACAGCAACTCCTGTGTTCTCTGAGTTAAAATGACTGATTTTGCATCTGGAGTTTGGTTGGTTTGGAGAACAATATTTGGCGTATAAAATGGCAGTTTCCCGTCAGAAAAGGCTGTATGACGGCAAGATAAAATAATGATGATTTTTGATGCTGACCCTGTCCACAGCAGTACATTGCGTAGCTTCCTGCTCTGGTACTCCTGCTGCTTCTCCAAACTGGGGGAAAGTCGAACGCCATATATAGATATGTACCTCATTCGACCCTACTTCAAATAATGAACTTTCCCTTTACTATGAGAAATATGTGACGTTTTACAAACATCCCTACCAGGTGGTGACATGTCTGTATCATCTGCTGATTTGAAGCCTACAGTTCAAGGTTAAAACTCTCAGTCTGTGGACAGACAGAGGCTTTATCCCTTCCACTGTCATGTGAAGTGATGTATACATCTGGAAAAACAGTGTATACAGTGTTTTCCAGGGACTGAGCCAGAGGTAAATCACGGAGCCATTTTTCAGTGTTTCAACAGATGCTTTGATCTGCTGAAGCTACCAGCGATGTACAGTGGGATGCTCTTCGTAATGTAAGAGGAATGAACTCTCGTAGGCTTGTCTTTTTTTGGACTGAAAACAGTGCTACACGTGATGAATAGGAAGGGTGACGTGAAAAGCAAAAGGAGGATGACATTTTTCTGAGAGAAAGTAAGAGCCTGAGTCATAGTCAAAATGCATCGTGCTTTTTGTGGCTGTGCCGCTCTTCGGTTTAATGTCAGTTAAAAGAAAAAAAAACCTGGTATGGCTCACTTTATAAGGTCAACTGTCCCAATGAAACCTGAGGAAAAAGTGCAGGCGTATTTTGAAAGCGTTGCTGTACACAAACATGACCCTTATTGCATGAATAAGTGGATGAGGGATGAGTGATTGATCTGCGCTTTTAATACGTACTCTCGCACAAAACTTCAGAAGTGTAAATATTGAGGTATTTTGTTTCAGGTGACCCTGCAGCCTTCTCCTTTGCCCTTGAGCTGTTACTGGTTGTTGCTAAAGAGTGAGATTGACATTTCAAGAGTCCTTAAATTCGCCCTCAGATACTGTTTTTATTGGCAAATAATGATGTGTGGTGCATTCTTGGAAAACACGGTTGCACCAACGTTCCCTCAGTTGATCTTGAATTTTTCTTCTGTTCAACATTTCCCACAATGCCTTCTGACCCCCCCAGAGAACATGCTTGACCTTGGTCCATTCAGCCGCAGGGTATGTTGCCCTCAAGTCAAACTCGTGAGGTTGTGTTTTAAAAATGGAAAGTCAAGAAAACACAATACGGTTGGCGTTCAAGTGGTTTAAGTCATGAGAACATTGTTGCTAGGTGACTGACTATAGATAGATTGAATATAAAACTTTGTTAATACCCCTCAGGGACACTGCTTTTGGTTCATTTTGCATGTTGTTGTCATGCAAGTAACAAGAAATGGGTAGAAAACAAAAGTAACTATATTTGATCAGCACTCCTTAGTTTGAGAGTTTGATCTGAGTTTCAGGAGCCTCTGTAAAAAGGATCCAAAATGGCGGCTGCCTGGTCACAATATTTCTCTAATTAAAGCTAAATAGGGCACTAAAAATGTGTTTCTGAAAACATGTTAGGCCAAAAACAGGCAATGCAGTAACATAATACTGGTCTAAATTTGGATTAGCAATGCCTATTTGACAGTTTGATCAGAGTTTTATGAGCCTCTGTTGGAAAAAAGGATCCAAAATGGCAGCCACCTGGTCACATCAGCGTTTTCTTTGTTTCCCCAAACCTTATTGACGAACAAAACACATTTGTTTTGGCCTGAGATACTGGTTGTCAATCCTGACCTCTAATAGCAGATAATGTTGCTTACAGCAGGGTTTCCCAAACCCAACAATTAGACCACCGACCGCCAGTTTGAGAGGATTTTGTCCTAAGGAATCTCCTCTGAATAGGTTTTATTTTTAGGTTTGTAGATTAAAAAAAAAGTCTTCATATTCAATCAATGATCAAACTACAATCACTATAAATTAGAATCAATCAGAACGACCAAACAATTTCTTTCTTTGTTGTTCGAACTTCCAAAAAAAGTGATAAAAATGAAAATAAATCTATTCCTCCTTTTGCTGGGGACCCCCTAAAACCCAATCAAGGACCCCTGTTGGTCCCTGGACCACAGTTTGAAAACCACTGGCTAACAGCACCTTTATAAGTCGCCTCAATGGGCCCCAATCAAATCTCATCAGATTTCTTTCATCAAACCTCATTTGAATGGAGTCAGATAAAGCAATAACAGCAAGTGTGTCCACGAAACACGCAGCATGTTAATATTCTTCCTCTTCCTGATGTATTTTTCTCAGGCAAATGTTTGCTGTGCAAAATTTGCATTTTACAGAAAAGGTCTTGCACTTGGATTATGCAGGGCTCACTGCTGATGTGTCTGAGGTGAAAGCTTTTCGACTGTGAGCTTTTTAGCTGCAGTGGAAATTATTCAGCATGGTGGCATCATATAACCTGTGTTTGTTTGTTATTCAACCTCCAGAAACGATGAAAATTCACAAAAAGATTCTCAGTCATCCAGGTCATGGTACCTCAAGGAGATATATGAAGGCAACTTCAGCCACCTCAGGCAAATCAGGTCGCCTTCATACAGCTGCGAGTAGAGATGTACAGAGCCGTCATTATCTGTATCTGTATTTTTATCTTTTCAAACAGGAAAATGATCTGTATCTGTATCTGGCTCGATATTCAGGCTGGAGGTGGAGATGTGGTTTATGCCATATGTTCTGTTAAATGGGGCAAATGTTGTACTTTCTAACCTAATATTCATTAGCAATGCAGTTCTGTTTTGCACTGGTAATAGGACATCTTTACGGTAAAGATTTAAAAATATCCCTCAGTTGAAGGGAATTGCAGTGATGCTGCGTTCATGTGTCTCGATGTGTTGATCTTACTGCTCTGTAAAAACGAAAACGTTGACAGAACACTCTCAAGTTTTGAAAAAGTTTTACTAACTAACAAAACCTTTAGTTTATTTCAAAACTTAAGAGTTAGAGTTTGAATCAAAACTACAGTTGACCTGAATGTACGAGTCCTCTCAAATTTTTTACAGTGTGCAGTTTACAGTATTAGAATATTATACATATATTATTACTTAAATATTAAGAATAAGTACTTAAATGTACTTTGATAAAGGTTAAAAGTTGTACTCTTAATTTTACAGAGTAATATTTTGGATTTTTGTCCTCCAAATAAAGACAAGCAATGTTGGGTAGAAGAAATATCTATTTCCACAGAATTATTTGTGTTTTCCTGAATAACGTATTTGGATCTGAGTGCATCCTGAGGTTCTAGACACACAAAAGAGCTGCTTCATGGGAGACGTGAATTATAATTAACTTTTTTTATGACAGGTTATCATGTGACAGTCAGGATTTGGACTATGGAGCGAGACAGAGAATGACAATAGAGCAATAATGTTTTTCTATCTTTGCTCCACTGTCCTCTGTGCCTTTTGTTGTGTTAAAGACCAGCCTCAATACACAGCAGAGCTCAGCTGTACCGACTCTGAAAGGAATACCCTTTAGACCTTACACACAAAACACACACACACACACACACACAAAGGCTCACATTTTTTCCCATAATCATCCAGTCATGCAACGAGCATGCCACTGACCACCAAGACCCACAAAGTGATTCATCCAGCAGTCCTGTCCTCCCTTTCCTGTGGTGGAGTTAAGATGACCACACCTAATTTATGAGTCAAAGCGAGGCTGGTTGTCAATACACCTGCTCTGCTGAATAATTCACCATATTCAAACTGCAGCCATTTTCCTCTGACACACACTTTGTGTGTGTGTTCCAGGTTCCAAGTCGTAGAAACAGAGAAACTCTGACAAAGTGTTATCATGTCACTGCTTCCTGATCGATCAGCAACTGA
>JAJHUR010118577.1:880-11383 GCA_027495735.1 Lutjanus campechanus
GGGTAAAAGACCTGTGTTACCTTCACTCTTTACACTATGTTACCTGACTATTTTGTATTTGGACACACATGCTCTTCAGAGAAGTTCATGGGAAGGACTAGCTTACACACTGCACGCGACTTGAAAGTACAAAGACGTGTTAATTGTACGCAGTGGTTTTTCTGTCATGATTTCTTTGATCTATATATCCCTATTTACTGTGATTAAAAATAGTGTCAGTGCTGGACAGAGCCTCTGGATTTGGTGTCTGCTTTGTGCAGATAAACCATTTCAAGTGGTTTTAAGTGTGAGAAAATGAGGAGAATACAGTGCCTCTGTGTATTTTTGGACCATATCTGTTCCATCTGACATGTTTGTTTACCAGAAATACGCTGTGATTAATTGCAATCCCTCTCGCAGAGAGCTTAATGAGACTTCTGATGGAAAAATTAGTAATGCTCTGCAGGAAGCATCATTCTTTAACTCCTGAATGTTATATAATTTAATAATTACTATGATAAGCTGTTTGGATGAGTAGCATGTTGCTGCCACAACTCATATTTATTACAGAGACGGATCACCACACTTGTGCATGCAGGCTTAAGCTGGGGTTCAGACTGAGAACTGAATGCATTAAGTGTCCAGTGTCAAAGGCGTTTCTGTGTAGCTGTTAAAGGGATAAAAATGAAAATTCAGTCATTATCTACTCACCTTCACGTCGACTGAAAGTCAGGTTTAGTTTTTTAGTCGTGCAGTATGGAGGTTTTTTTGTTTTTTTTTATCAGTTGCTTGTTTCCAAAAACTGTCATAAAAACAGGACACACACATCCCCGAGGCCCAATGGGTTGGGTGCTGGATCACAAAATATCTAAAGCATAAGCAGTCTGAGGAAGAGCGTTAAGCTCAAAGCGTAACGTGAATAAAATTTGCATACGGGAGCTCTTTTGGTGTGCGGATCGCTTTTCTCTTTTTACGTTTCCAAAAACTGGTTACTATTCACTTCTATTGTTTGGGAGATTCTGCAACGCTGTTTTCCTGTGAAACTCCAATTGGCATGAGAGTGAGTAGTGGACAGTAAGGAAGTACATTTACTTGAGTACTGTAATTAAATAAATTTTTTGAGTATCTGTACTTCACTTGAGTATTAGGTTTTTTTTTAGGAAACTTGTGACTTTCACTCCACTACATTTCAAAGACAAATATTGTACTTTTGACTCCACCACATTTCTTGGAAGGTTGTCGTTACTTGTTACTTTTAGTCTGAGCAGAACTTTGAAGTCAGCTGTTGCTGTTTTTTCTTTTCTGAAATGCAGTTGGCCACACGCTGTGTTCCTCACAGATGGAAACCAATCTCAGTACCCGCTCTCAACTGGGATTAATGTAAAAGCAGAAATACGTCATGCAGACATGCTCTGTAACAGGAACAAACAAGCTCCCCCTCTATCATTCAAACAAAACTCTGTAATGGCAACAACAATAGAAAGACAAAATTAAATCTAAATATGTTATTATAATTAGAAAAAGAGAAATAATTCCAGGTAGGCTTTTAATGTTGAATTGTTTTTATTGGGGTGAAAAATACCACATGATTAATGTATAATATCCTGCCCCTGAAGACAGAAAAAAATCTCAGTTATTTAACAGACTTGGAGAACTCCTTACAGTCTGCTTCAATCTAAGTTTATGGTAGTGATTTTAATACAGTTAAATCAGAAAATGACAATAACTTCTTGTTTCTGATTGCATTTGTAAGCTGAAGTTTTTATAAGTGTTTCTATAGACTTTGTGTTTCAGAGAGTTACAAGGTTCTGTAAATGCATCATGAAAACAGCAAAGTACTCTAGTACTTTAACTGGAGTAAAATTTTGACTGAGTAGCTTTCACTTGTAGTTGATTAATATTTGACCAGGAGTATTCATACTCTGACTCAAGTACTGGGGTTGAGTACTTTGTCCACAACTAATGGTGAATAGACAATGACTGAATTTAAATGTTCGGGTGAACTATCCCTTTAACCTCTTTGGGAATTATTTTTCTCTCATAGAACCTCAGTTTGAGTGATATAAAGGTGAGAAATGTTGTTATTGAGCTAATGAGGAAGTGCAGATCCTGATATACATCATCAGTGCCAGCTAATTAGACAGCACACCAGTAGCTAGACTGTGATCACAGTCTATAAAATGCAACAGGACTCAACCTTCTCCTCCCCCGACATGCTATTAACCCACTGTAATGGGTTTGTGGTCAAATAAAGCCTGCAGAGGTGCTCTATTTCAGAGCAACACTTCATACGTGCAGTCTCAGTTTTGAATTTCAAAACTCCTCAAAGCACAATTCAGCAGCAGAGGCAGCAAAAGACTGAGTTTTATTTCATACGGCTCTGAAACTAAAGAGCTAGTGTCCAACCAGATAAGTGCAAGGACGGATATTGGTCCCAGCGTCTCATTTCCTGAACATCCGCAGTTATTTTTTGATAAACTCGCAGCACTCGCAGTGTTTTTGTGCTGAGCCAGAGAGTCCCTCCACTGCTCAGTCTGATGAAAGCCTTATAATATTGTGCCCATAAAAAACACACACTGAATTTCCCCTGACGTCTTCTGAGAATCTGGGCTCAAAATGTATTCCATTTTCATGTCACTTTCATCACTATTTGTCATTATTTGCCTGATGCGAATTGCTCTCTCACACCTGTGTGTGTGGAGCTCATGCGTGATATGAGCGCGGCTATTTTTATCTGCAGCTTTCCTGTCATGAATACCAGATGATTTACCTGATGGGGCCATGGCCCGTGCGTACGGGGGGTTATTGAGGTCTTCTAAATCAGAAGTCTGATTCATGCCTTGGGTGAGAAACACAGCGATGATATACAGCAGGTCCAGTGAATGATTACAGGGACGTTGCAGACCACAAAAAGACTTATTTCTGAGCATGCAGCCAGAACACAATGCAAACTGATTGATATCCTCGGCTTTGCAAGCAAATGATCAGGTGTTTTTGTAACCTGTTGTCCACACACGTGTCCAGGACATGCCTTAAAGGAGCAATCTTGCAGCCATTGCATGTGCAAAAATGAGTACAGCAGTCCAAACAGCGAGTTGGAACCATGGACTGTATACTAAATAGTTTATAATCCTGCTTAATACACAATATATAGTTGAAGCAAGTTGTTTCCTGACACCACTCCTCTCGGGACAAAGCAGAGACAGGTAGGGTGCTGGAGCTCCTTTGGAGCACAGGATGTGCTTTACGTCGTAAATTGACTATAACAAGCGACAAGTCCTCCACTCTAAGTTGATCAGCTGTTTATAACTGTCACTTGTCTGTCAATGTAAAGTTAAGCCTCTTATCCTGAAAACAAAAGTCCACTGCTCTGAAAACACTCACTCTGGATGATGAGTTAAGTGGCTGCCTGACTCACTGCTGCCAAACTCCATTAACATTTTGCTCAATTTAACAGGTATAAACATTTATGCCTTCTACAAGATTATTTATGATTTCTTACAACACATAAACAGGCACTTACTCAATCGGCAAACATTCAGCATTAATTTGGACTGGATTAATGTGAAATAGACATACGAAACAGTTATTCCGGCCTGGAATGGAAATTTCAAAGGGGGACACCGCAGCTTGAGTGTTCATGTAAAGTTGAGTGAGTATTTTAACTTAACATGCCTCCTTAATCTCTGATGACACATCGTGGTCATTTTATGATTTATTACAGTAAATATATTACAGATTTCTCCTTTGCTTTTATAGATTGGTAGCATGTGTGAGAGCAGGGGCGTCATAGTGAGGGAAATAGTTGAACTAAGTAACCAGGGCCCCAACATTTGCGAGGGCCCTAAACATCTTGGGATGATTGTGGAACAGAGGCATTACTGTAAGCGTTTGCATAAAGGATTTAACAAAATACTATGCGAATGTCAGTGTAACAACATACCATTGTAAATGAAGCATGTTGGTGCTGCACAGACACCCTGGCATACAAATCATGTTCTCCAGACATAAGGGAACATGCTTGTTTGGTACAGACCCCAGCAATGGCGGCTGGTGAATTTTTCTCCAGGGGGGGGCTATAGTGAAAATCAGGCAAACATCGTAATGTATCGCACCAGTGTATTTTAATATACGAAAAGGGCCTTTATTTGTACTTGCAGAACTAAATGAACATGTTTTATAACCTAATGGAACTTGCTTAGTTAAGGTACTTCAATTTGTGCAAATCCTTTATAATGATTATATTTTATTTTACAATTTATGCTGAAAGACTAAAGTAAGCAAAAAGTACGAAAGAAAGTATGAAAGAAATCTGATACCACAAACCTTCAGACAGTGGAAGAAAATTATAAACACACTAAAACCTATTAGAAAATAATAAGATTTAAGAATTAATTAATTAATTAATTAAATTGTGGCTTAAAATGTACTTTTTGTACATAAATTCTCCCTGAGAGGTGTAAATGTCTCAGTGACTCTGTGGTTAATCGTCATTGACAGGTTTATATCAAGTACCTACTTTAAGGTGTGTTGCCCAGTTTTCTGCACAAAACAGAACTATTTAGAAGTTTGACCACCACACATTCAGCTTCTGTCATCTCCAGTGGGGGATTGTAACTAAGTACATTTACTCAAGTACTTTACCTAAGTCCAATTTCAAATTACATCCATATTATATTTCTCTATAGTTCTACTTAACTTTTTACTCCACTACATTTACCTGATAGGTACAGTTACCTAGTTACTGAAATGGGAACATTTCACTGCACAATGGTTACTTTTACTTTTCATACTGATAACAGCTGATAATGTTTACATACTTTTACTCAAATAAGGTTTTAAATGCAGGACTTTTTTTTGGAGTATTTTCACAGTGTGTTTAAGTGTTTTTACTGAAGTAAAGGATGTGAATACTTTATCCAGCACAGCTCACCTGTCTGGAGATCAGCTGGTCCCAGTGTGAGGCTGAGTTACACTGTCTCATGTTCTCCACAGAGAGTTTATCATCTTCCTCTGATTGTTGTTACTTTATTATGTCGGCTGATCAGGTTCTTTAATTCTCAGCTTCTCTTCTAACATTCTCGTCTCAAAACACGTTCTTTATGGTGACTTCATGGATTTTGTGACTCCATTTTAGCAGCTGACGCACTAAACTCCTCCAACTGTTAACACATCTCACTCTGCTGTATTATCAGATGTAGATTGAGCCTCTCGCTCTCTGCTGCCACCCAGAGGGTGACGATGTGTAAAGCAGCAGCATTCAGATGAATGCTGAGGGCGCAGCTTCTGCGCGCCCCACCAAGCTCCTATCTCTTGTATTGAGAAGATCGAACTGCGCATGTACAACATAGCGAGAGTAAATGGGCAAAAAAAATTGCGCCCCAAGCTGGAAACACGTGTCCTATTCGTAACTTTAGACATTGTAAAACATTTTTAATAGCACATTTAAGTGCAGATTATACATTTTACTCACTAGTAAAATGTATACTACACAGCTGCACAGTATTGTCGTTGCTCATTTAAAGAAATCTACAGTATATATTTTAAAGTAATTAGGTCTTCTTCACTGAAGTTTTAGGATGTGGGGAGAGGTAGGGCAGCGCCTTAGCACCCTCTATTGACTAGCCACCACTGGACCCCAGCAAAAATCACATCATCGTCATGTTATGGCTCTGCACTGGCCACAGCCATGGCTGGAGACATGTTTTTGGGTTGGGTTGTCCATCCATCTGTCCCATTCTCATCTTGAGGGAAATTCTTCAAATTTAGCACAAATGGCCACATGAACTGATTAGATTTTCATGGACAAAGTTCAGAGCCTGAGGTCACTGTGACCTCATATAACATGTGTTTGGCTCTAGTTGTGTGGTTTACAAACCATCTGGTCTGTCAGCTTAGTAAATCGAAGCTCTGTTGCCAAAATGGTATTACATTTGATGAAGAGCATAATATGATTTGTTTAGGAAAATTGCAATTGCAATATTTGTCAAATCTGTCAAAGCACAATCGCATATGATTGTCTTTGCATATCATTTCGCCCTAATTAAGAAGAAGTAAGTTTCTTTTTATCTGCAAACTTAGAAATTTCATGTGGTGAACATTCTAACCAAACTGTTCACTCTCACAATAGGGTGGACAAAAATAGTTTGTTCGTGACTGCACTGATGTTGCTGAGGACTCTGGTGAATTTTGATTATGCCGTTTAAAATAGAGGTAAAATCAGGCTACCAAAAGAGAAGAGAAGAGGTCCGAGGGAAAGCAGCTGTTGACAAAATTCTCTCCAGAAGAATCAAGTGAGCTCATGTTTTATTTTCTCTGGCAGATACATCTCCTGTTTAGACAAATTTCCTTCCATCCTGCATCTGGCCGGGTGAATCACAGTGGTTTATTTATTATGGGATTGGTTTCATACAATTACTGGCAGAGGAGCCTCACCAATCCAAATTTGAAAAGTCGCATGTCGAAACAATCTGATTTGAAAAGTCACTGCCTGTGGCCCACAGAACTCAGATAAAACTCTGATATGGATTAAGATTCTTTTACTGCATTGCTGATTTCTCGACTAAAATGTATTCAGAACACGTTTTAGTGTACTGTTTAGCTGTAATTTAAGGAAGTTTATCACCAGGCCGCCATGTTTTACTGGTTGAAACCAGACCAAGCACTGCCTCAAATTATATGTGTCGCTCAGCACTATATTACACATTCCGTCGCTCTGACTGGTTGTAGATCTGTCTGATCGCTTCCAGAGGCATTTTGGTCTGCACCTTCTTAGAAATCAAAAATGAACTGAGGCAGTGGTTCCCAAACTTCCCAAATGGGGGGTGCATAGAGGCACTGCAGGAGGGGCAGGGATGATCAGTGGAGAAATAAATGTTTACCTATGCTATCATGCTTTATTTCCTTTAAATTCAGCTTCTGAATCCTTTTTATCAATTGCTTCTCCAATTAGTTAATGGTTGATCATAAATGTTTCCCCCTGGCCTGTAGTGCTATTTATCCATCTGGATTTCACCGGTATGAGTTGTAGAGTTTTGGAGATATCAGCCGTAGAGATGTCTGCCTTCTCTCCAGTATAATGGATCTAAATGGCACTCAGCTTGCGGTGCTCAAAACACCCCCCCCCCCAAAAAAAAAACAACAACAAAAAAACACACACATTTAAAATTCCAAACCAGTGGCTCTTTCCAAATATCATGACCCAGTTACTCAAGACAATCCGCAGACCTTGATGACTTCATGCATTTCCACTGGTGTAACTGGGAAACTGGGCCTGCCTGTCGTCATAGAAACAGATCGTGAGATTGTGATGTTTATCGTAACTTTGTCAGTATCTGCTGTCTCAGCTTGTGCACACAGCTCTGCTCAGCTCACCAGTGCAGATCTGTGTCCGTCTGTCTGTGACACAGGCTTCAGAGTTGATTGACTGTTACTCATGACTGCTAACCAATCAGATATTGTTGTGGGCAGGACATTGAGCCAGACAACAGAGTGTAGTATAGTATAATACTGCAGAGTATAGCATTCTAAGTATACCGTTTATTATTACAGCATAATTTTCAATTTTATTATTATTATCATCATTATTATTGTTGTTCTTCCTCTTCTTCTTCTTGTTTTTATTATATTTGATGAGAACAGACAGGACAAAATCAAAGCCAAGTGCATTTCCATATTTTCCATATCCAAAAAATTATTCAATCCGTGGCTCCATACCATGATTCGATCTGAGCCATGAGTGTTGTCTGTTGCACCGCTCCCCATTATATTTGAGAGAAGGCAGACATCTCTGTGGATGATATCTCCAAAACTCTGCAACTCACACCAAAACAATCAAGACCGATAAATAGCACTACAAGCCAGGGGGAAAACATGTACTTTTGATTTGGAGGTGAACTGTCCCTTTAAAAGACAAACCATGTGAAATAGAAAGATAGAGAGGAACAGAAAGTACCATGAGGAGAAGGAATAATGCAACGTGAAGGAGTGGGGAACACAAAAGTCTATTTTTTTCCCGTCTATTTTTATGGCTCGGGCTGGGTTTTATGGCTGTCGCTAAATCAGCCTATGATCTTGGGCTACAGCAGCTTTTTACTCCAATAGACATTTCAATTAATCAGTCAGGCTCCAATGCACCGGCAAGAGGGACGGGTGTAGAGGATGGTGCTCGCTATTTTAACACTTTCTCCTTCACCGTTTTCAGAGTGCGAGAGACAAACTGGGTGGACAAACCTGATGTAGGCCTGCTGTGGTGTTGCGGTGATCACATCAAAGCCGACGCATGATTCATTAGTGCCAATATGGAGGCTGAAGAATTCAATTTCAAATTACACTGGAGACATTCTTGTTACTGTAGGCACTATCGTAAGAAAAGGCCTTGCTGTAATTCACAGACAGTCCTTTCATCTATTCATCCAGCGTTTTCTTCAACCTTGGGCTGAATCCGCCTGTGCAAACGCAGTGCATTACTTGTCATTCAAGGGTATAATGACTCACCATCCACTGTTCCTCCTGGCACCATCAAAGGTCATCCCTTCAACGGCGTCACACTCACTCATCAGAATACAAAGACTGCAGGAAAACTTATCTCATCTGCTCTCCCAGGTGCCTTTAAAGAGATATTTCACTGCGGTAGAACATTTTATCATTTACCGCACGTGTCCACAGTGTGTGGCTATTCAGGAAGACTCCACCACAAAAGCCAGGCAATTTAGGCTCTGTGCCTTGCTTGAGGACATTACGCGACAGGTCTGATGACTTGGAGTCAGACTCGATTCGAGTAACACGTGATGAATTTAGACTCGGCAAAATAAAAAAAGACCCTCGACAGGAAGTTGACACTTTATTCCCCAGATGCAATTTTTTGGAACCGATCTGAGAGCATCCTACTAACGATACTGATCTCCAATTTAAAAAGAAATGATACCAAAGATAATTTCGTTCAGGTGTAAACGATCAACAAAAAAACAAAACAATTGCAGAATATCAAATGTGCTGGCCGGAAATTACAGGTGGAGACGCAACAACTTCCACCTTCGTTTGGACAATTGAAGTTCCACAATGAATTGTAAGTCAAAATGGGGTTGCAGGTTAAAATGATATTACATTTGATGAAGAGTGCGTTATGGCTTATTTGGGGTTCAAAATGCAAAGTTTTGGACTTGGGACCAAGCTAACAAAATTTAGTTCCCAAAATATTCTGGGAATGCTAGTTTTTGGCTCTGGGGACGTTGATTCCTGGATAATGTTCCCTACATGTAAAAACGGCAAGTTTTTCTGATGCAAGACTAAAGGTCTTTTTTTACATTCCCAGATCATTCTGGGAAGGTTAGTTGGATGTTCCAGGAAGGTTACTTGAACATTTCCCCTTAACATTCCCTACATGTTAAAATGTCTTTTAGTACTTGAAAATGTTTATACCTTTCCAGAATGTTCATGGAATGTTAAATATTCCAGGAAAGTTGTTTGAACATCTTCCCTTAATGTTTTCTTGAAGATAAAATGTCAAGTTTTTCCTACTTGAAAACGTTATTGATAAATTTCCAGAACATTCTTGGAAAGATTGTTGAATTTTCCCTATCACGTACAGAATGTGTACAACAGCAAGTTTATCTTTAAGGTTTAAGGTTACAGTCCCGGAAGTGTCCATTTGTGCAACATTCTTAGAATTTTTCTCTATGTGGTTATTAGAATGTTTTGGGAATGTTATGTGTTAGGGCCTTGACTTGGGACTTTACTTGGAACTTGATTGTAAAGACAATCACTTGGTCCCATCCCTGCCCTGTGAGTCTCTATCCAGGAAGGAGATGAACAAGGCAAACATTAAGGATAGTGTACACCAATAATAAATTTGAGTTCTGAGTTCGTCACACCACAGAAACATGTGTTATTAACCACGCAGCCAAATTTGAATGATTAAAAAAAGTTGCTAAGTATATAAAATTAGGTCCCAAATCATTTGCAATTTTCTCTGCTCTGAAATGCTGGGGGTGTGTCCACTCTGCTGTCTCAGTGTCAAACACCACTATGACCAGAGCCAAGAGAGGACGATGTGTTTTTTTTTTTCTTTTGTGTCAGGGTGTTGGAACTGAAGCGAGCTGAAGTGAACTGCTGGGCTGATTTGGACTTAGAGAGTCAGTGAAGGTGCGTTCAGAACTGGCTGTTTGTGGGGCTTATATACAGTAGTGTTGCGGGATCATGGCTCCGGCATGTCACTGAGCCACGTTTCAGGTCCACCCAAAAAAACAGAAATTGTGATAAACACCTTACCCTCACTCCACAATTCAGTACTACATAATTCTCAGTCTTGTCACACGTTTTCAGCAACTGTTTTCTTACATGGATGTGTTTAGAAGAAAAAAATCTCTTTGTCCTTTACATGGACTTTAATAAATAAAATAAATAAACTGCAACATCAATTCAGTGAGCATGTAGGTGTATAATTTCAGGGTTATTCTTTTCAGGATGTAATTTTTCCAGTTTGCAGTTATTGATGTTGTGATGTTGAGGGGAAACAAAGCCAGA
>JAJHUR010118579.1:1215-12326 GCA_027495735.1 Lutjanus campechanus
TATACCAGTGCTCATGTCAGTCTGCTCTGCGTTAAAAGACTTAAACTGGTCCTTTAGTAAACATCTACAGGGAAATAAAACTGGTTGGCAGCCCTGAGTATGTTAATACTGCACTAACCAATAAACATGAAGGATAGCTGACTGAAAGTAGAGTTAAAATTACCTCCACATCAGTGTGTCAGCCTGAATGTTCTTGTTCCAGCTGTTTTGTTGCAGCTTCTGATCTAATTTTTAGTGGCACTGCAGATGAATTTAGTCCATATCTGTTTTTCCTTCCAAAAACTGGTACAGACAGAGACATAACTTTACCACGGTGCCTTCTGGGATTCTTCATTTCCCAGATTCTGTTCTGGTGCAGAAAGTGGAGTTTTGTTTATCTTGATTAGTATTAAAAAAAACAAACAAAAAAACAATCAGACGTGATGTATATACCTGTGCTGTATTTCTGTTTCTGCAGGTCTCTGTGCCCGCCCTCACGGTGAGCGCAGAGCAAATTTCTTATCATATGAAGGCATCTTTAATATTTGCTGCTCATTAAATGGTGAACAAAGACAAGCCCATTCCTTTCATCCAGTAGCCATTATAGATATATAATAATGAACTAGATAGTGAATGCAAAGATGACGCCCATTCTGTCCAATGAGAGTTGCTCATCTAGTGCAACTGAATATGTGCAGTGGTGCCCGCAAGTTCCCACTCGGCTCATACACTTTACATTATGATGACATCACAGATTTTTAAATTGCTTTTTCGGCTAGAGGAATTTTTTTTACAAATATAAAAACTATGTACTTTATAGTGGAGGCATATGGGGGAAAGTGCTTTCTGGGCCTGTGGGTAACAGAAAAAATCGGCGACAAGATTTAGCGGCAATGCCCTGATTACTTGTATTATGTCTGTGGTAGCCATCTATATTAGAGTGTTATTCCCTGGTTTGTTCAATGCATGATGGTAGTAACGCTCAGTGAGTGACTGATGCATTATGGGATTATTTAGGGTATAAACATTCTCCCTAGACCTTGGGACAACACTGAAAAAGGGCGAACATACCATGCAGTGGAATAATAATCACAAAACATCAGTGAATGGAAAGATAATCTTCCAAAAACATTTATTCTGTGGGTCACGTTAAGGTCGAGGTAAGGGTAAGTTTAGGGTTGAGGCCTGTATTAGAAAGTACAGTACAGTTCACCGGCCGCCATCCATGGGAGTCCAACCCCAGATGACAGAAGTAACGACTTTGTGGAAACTTAACAAGTGATATAGTGAGAGGAGAGATGGACACATGGAGACAGACTGGCATGGAGACCCGCCATACTGAGACAATGTGTCCCTGGAATGTATAATTATCAGTATGTGGGTGTGTGCAGGCGACAGTGAGCCATTAGCCAGGTTTAAATGAAGGTCTGCATCAACAGCAACTATTCTAATAATGACCGGCTTGGTCACAGACAAACTAATGTACTGGTGGCGTCTGCAGTGTCCTATTGTGTTTGTGTGCGTGTGTCCGCGTGTGTGCGTCTGCATATGACTGAGTAAGGAAACATACCTCTTAAACTGTCCAAGGTGACACTTGGTCTCTGTGTGCAGACATCCCCCTTATAATGCACTTCTGGCAGCGATAGGGTTTCTCTGTTCTGCTGAGCACTACGTTACACACACATCTAAGTCAAACAGCATCGGTCACAACATATTTGACTTAATATAGTGCATATTAAATTTTTACAGTGTCATTTTGTTGTATGTAATTATATGTCGTACTGTTAGACTTTCAAAGAAGAGTTTTTATATCTGTAATAAATGGTTCCTCGTTAACGTAATGCCTCCTTACAAACATGCGACTCATGCACACACACACACACACAGACACACACACACACACACACACACACACACACTTGCTGGCACTGAAACAAACACACACGCACACACTCGCACATGGTTTCAGGGAACAGTTCCCCAATTCTAAATCACTCAACCGCAGAGATTAAATCCCAAACTGAAGTGGTTACAGGTAGTGACCTCATTGTTTACCTCATTCGTTTGACCTCTGTGATTGGTTAATTGTTAACGTGTGCCCTTGTGCACCATCTGTCTTAATAATTAACCTGCTCTCTTTGTTCTCCCTTTTCCTAAATCCCCTTCTTTGTTGTTTAAGGGCCCTCATCTTTTTCAACCTTTCTCCTTGTCAGCTGTTTTTGATTGTTTTCCCTGTTATTATATTCAAAATGCCTTCCCCCTGCACAGCAGATAATCTGTCAGACATGGACCCTACAGTAGGTTCAGCAGGGTCATGTACTTCAGAAGCTCATTTCACTCAACATGCCATGTAGCAGTTGTAGTTTTAGATTTGAGAGGACAATTCACCCCAAAATCAATCTATTGTACTAT
Organism: Lutjanus campechanus; assembly: GCA_027495735.1. Classification (NCBI taxonomy): domain Eukaryota; kingdom Metazoa; phylum Chordata; class Actinopteri; order Lutjaniformes; family Lutjanidae; genus Lutjanus; species Lutjanus campechanus. The sequence continues at coordinate 3,607 of JAJHUR010118579.1, forward strand.
TTATCCATCTAGAGTTTTGGTATATGTTGCAAATTTTGGAGCTATTGGCTGTAGAGCCCTCTGCCTTCTCTCCAATATGACAGGTCTAAATGACACTCAGCTTGTGGTGTTCAAAGCACCAAAAATACATCTGAAAAATTCAAAAACAGCTTCTCTTTACAGAAATCACAATCCAGTTACTTGTGAGCAGTTTCATGTAGGAAGTATTTTCTTTGTAGTAGAGAAGAAAGTAGTTCCAGTAGATTCTACTGCAGGAAGAAAGTAGTTCTTGCGTGAAACTGCTTACAACAAGCCTCAGGAAAAGATTAAATCGAAAGCAACTGGTCTTGTTTAAATGTCTTTTTGAAGACATTTAATGCCTGTCAGACTAGTCTGACAGGCATGAACTGATGAAGCTTCTTGGATGAGAGGCGAAACGTCTTCAAAAAGACATTTAAACAAATCCAGTTGCTTTCGATTTAATCTTTTCCTGAGGTTACAATGACCTGGACGATTATGCTGAGTTGTTTTTGATTTTGATTTCGGGTGAACTGTCCCTGTGAATCATCCAGTCACAGCAGCATTTTAGACGGGGAAATATCACGGCAAAATCAATTCATTCTAGTTGTGTTGCCACGATCAGTGAATCCAAAAAAAATTCACATTGAGTTAAAAATTGGTTAACTGTTATATCTTTGCGACAGTGCTGACTTTTAAAGGACTAGTGTATAGGGTATAGTGGGATCTAGCAGTGAACTCCCTTTTCAAACATGCAGGAGAAAGTATGGTGGTCGCAAAACCCGTGAAAACACAAAAAGCCCTGTTTAGAACCAGTGTTTGGTTTGTCCTTTCTGGGCTTCTGTAGAAACATGGCGGTGCATCATGGCGGACTCCGTGGAGGAGGACCTGAACCCACTGTAAATATAAACTGCTCATTCTAAGGTGACGAAAAAACTCAGGTGATTATACACTATTGAAAACATACTTATGAGTATTACTCTCCATTTCTGCCATATTCTGCCAATAAATCCCCATAAATCTCACACACTGCACCTTTAAGCCAAAAGTTTTTATAGCTTATTAGCTGTCTTGTAACATCATCCATCTTATTTAATCCACCCTCTTCTGCCAGTGTGTAAACTTCTCCACAGAAGAGGAAGAGCTTGTAGTTGGTAGACAGGATTTGATGGTACAAATATGCCTTTTGAATAAACTGTTCTGTTAGTGACCCGAGCTAAATGATTAGGAAATGCCAGGGGGAGTGGGTGGTACAGATAATGTAGAAAGAAGCTTGGAGAGGTGTTACGCCCGGCTTGCTTGGGTGTTAAGCGGTTAGCTCACCAGCTACTGTAGCTCACCATAGTTCACCGTCTATGTCTATGCCCATTATTTTCTATTATCCTCCTGCGCTTACATGTTATCTTTAATTTTTGCTGGATGTCCTGTCATGTTTCTGCTGCACTCATGTAACTTTCAGATGAGGATTGCTTTATCTAATCTAATCTAATCTGATGTTTGCTCTGTACATGTCTAGTTAATATGCTGTAACAGACTGAATGTCTTGATTAAGAAAAAGCATTAGTTATCCGTCGCAAGACCTTCACACTCTGTTTTCATTTGCACATTTTCTTAAAGAGGTTTTGAAACTGAAAGTGACTCAGAGATTTGTTCCTAATAAATATATTGTCCTTTCTCTCATTATGCTGATGCCCAGAGGGAGAACAAGCTGTTCCTCAAATGTTACAAATAATCCATTGTGCTGTTCCAGGAAGCACAAAGACTTTATTATCATTACTACTGTACCGATCGATTGGCCCTCTCTGTCCTGGCCTCCAGTCATCTGTCCAGGCTGTCTGTGTGTGTGTGTGTTTGTGTGTGTTAGTGTTGTTTCTCCCAGGATCTCCTGTCTGTAGGTCCTGGGAATCAAACCCAGTAGCAGACAGTAAACACAGCTGGGGTCATGTGGGAGGACGAGATATAGGTTTAACGCGGTCATGGTCAGTTGAGCCGACGGTGACTTCACAGTGAGATCAGAACAGAAAAAAAAAGTTGCATCGGGGATTTTTGAAAGATTCCTGTGTCTTGCTCGAAACAGGCAAACATAGAAACTGCAGCTTTATCTGTTGTGAGACTAAAACGATTGCTACCTGAAGCATATTGAGTGAAAAATGAGAAAGTATTACACTTTCAAAACGTTAATAAATAGCACCCTTAGTTCTCAAACACTGAGTGTTGTTAAAAGAGAAGGTGATGTAACACAGTGGTATGGTCCTGTCCTAACTCTGCTATGCGCAGCGGTTCTTTTGCAAATTAGTGCATTCTGTTTTTATTTACATTTCGCATGACATCCCAACCTTTTTGGACGTGGGGTTGTAGGTTAGATGGGGTTCATGACAGCTTCATGAATGAAGCTTTGAATGAAGCTTGTGAGCTGTTACAATTTGACAGAGCCAGACTTGCTGTTTTCTGTTTGTGCTAAGCTAAGCTAATCAGCTCCCGGAACAGGTTCCTGGTTCCTAGGATGGATTTGAACATGAAAAGGCCACACACACACACACACACTCAGACTAATAAAAACAGGCTCCAGGTCATCAACGTCATGTCCACATCCTAAACTAATGGAGTCTGAGCGGCTAGCTGTTATCTGCTCTTCAAAGACACATGTAGTCTTCTGAGAGATTTGTATCAGTCTTAACACATGAGACTGACTGTGTCTGTCTTTTGTACCAGGGTCTGTGTCACGTGTGTGGACGTATTTTTTGCCTTCAGTGAGCTACAGCTGCTGGGTAGAAACCTTGTGTCATCAGAGCTTTTCAGAAGCTCAGAGAAACAGCCTCATATTCGTATAGAAGAGCATTTCTGCCAGTGAAAGAAAAAAATATGCTCATGTTAGGTCATAATTATGAGATAAAGAAGTCTTAAAAATGAGATTTTCAAAAAGTCAAATTAATGTGATTAACAAGCCAGAATTATGAGATTTTCAAAAAAAAGTCACAATTATGAGATAAAAAAGTTATAATTATGAAACAAAAAGGTTGAAATGATGAGATAAATTCATAATTATGAGACAAAACGTCAAAATTATGAGATAAAACATCATAATTATGAGACAGAAAATTGAAATTATGAGATAAATTCATGATTATGAGATAAAATTGAAAGTATGGGATAAAAAAATATATAATTATGAAACAAAAAAGTCGAAATTATGAGAGAGATTTAGAATTATTAGATATTTAAAAAGTCATATTTCTGAGACAAAAAAAATTTAAATTATGGGATAAAATCATAATTATGAGATAAAAGGTCAGAATTATGAAATAAAAAGTTATAATTGTGAGATAAAAAGTTCAAATTATTGGATGAAAAGTCAAAAAAAATGAGACAAAAAGTCAAAATTATGAGATAAAAAGTCATATTTATAAAGAAAAAATGAAATTATGAGATAAATTTATAATTATGAGATAAAAAGTTAGTCAAAAATAGTAAAAAAAAAAAGAGATAACAATTATGACTTTTATCTCATAGTTATGGCTTTTTGTCTCAGAATTTTGACATTTTTATCTCATAATTCTGATTTACCATGGGAATATTGTTCTTTTTTCACTGGCAGAAATGGGCTTCCATACTGTACGCTCGACACACAATTATTAGTTTTACCAAAATGCTCTGAGAGTTTCATCAGCAACAAGGACGGCAGATGTTTGTCACTGATTCCTGAGTGCTGGAGTTAACATGACAACAATATCTGTCTTAGTCTCTGTTTACATCTGTGTTTCCAGCCACTGTCTGCAGGGTTAAAGGTCAAGGAGCAGCAAGTGAATGTGACGAGTTTATCTCTGCAGGCCCTCTGAAGCTGATACGTTTGACTGGGCAAACTGTCCGTCTGATGGATGCCTCTTCATTATGTTCTCTGGCACAGGTCATGGATATCTGCTTCACGTAAAAGCAGCTGCACGCTCTCTGCCTTTGCTCACGTCCCAAAACACACGTCAAAACAGCATTAAACTCTATCTATACTGTCTGGAAGAGCTGAACAAGCAAAAATGTCAGGAACACAGAGCCAGCGATAAACCGGTGAAAGTGAAAATAAAGAGGCAAATAAATGGAGAAAAATGCAGCTCATTTCAGTTTGCGTCTCACTAAATAAAATGACATGCTACATGAATTTTTTTTTAAAGCGTTTTGAAATCCTCTTTTGCACTGATGAGCTGAATCTAACACTCTCATTTAGCAGATTTCTAAACTTGAGATGCAAAAACTTTAATTGGAAGTCATTATCTCCAGTGTGCAGTTTGATAAAGTACACAGATGGTTTGCAGAATGTGTGCCAGTGGTTAGTGCAGCACGCAAAACTTTATCAAGTTTGCCGAAAGTTTTGTTGATTCATTTGTGTGTTTGCATTGATTCTGTGTCTTGCCAGAATCTAGCTTCCTTGATAGTTTGACTGATATCCATCTGGACTCTTATAGTCTTGTATTGTGGGCTTTTTTTCCCCCCAGAACAAGTGAAATTTCTGCTGGCAGTAAGATATTTTAAAGGTGTAAGATTTCGTAGCATTTTGCAGTGAGGTTGTGCAGTAGATTGCAACCAACTGAACACCCCTGACCTCACTCTCCCCTTCCAAGCATGTGGCAGAAACAACGATGGCCACGAAACTCACAAAACACAAAATGCACTCTCTAGAGCCGGTGTTTGGTTTGTCCATTCTGGGCTACTGTAAAAACTTGGCGGTACAACATGGCGGCCCCCATGTACTGAGGATCCATGACCTCAGTAGATATAAATGGCTCAAACTGAACCTTTAAAGGAATAGTTTGACACTTTGGGAATTATAGGCCTACGCTACAGTCAGGAGTTGGTTAGCATAACTTAGCACACAGACTGAAAGCCAGGAGAAACAGCTAACCTGGCTGGGTTAAAGAAAATACACCTCGCATCTCTACAGCACAAGTTATATCTTGTTTGTATGATCCAAACTGTGAGACGGGCCCCGGTGTTGGCACGTAGAACCACTGCAGGAGGAGCGTGGATGAGGAAAAAAATAGAGTGAAACTATGCTTAATGTTGAAGGGAAAATAAGTAAACAAGAGTTCGCTGATGGTGCTGTGCTGACTTTCATTTCACTAAAATTCAACTTGGATCCTTTTATTATTAGTTGCTTCTCCTCTCTGTATTGCCACTCTTTAAAAAAGAAATGGGAAGTAGTAGCAGAAGTGTAAAAACAACACATTGTTGCACAACAACAGAACCATTACACGCGCTGGCTGTTTCCCCCTATTTTGAGTATTTATGCTAAGCTAAGTTAATTGCCTGCTGGCTAGTGCTTCATATTTAGCGTACTGACATGAGAGCGGTTTCCTCATCTTGCCATAAAGATAATCTCATTGCTGTAAAAAAAAAAGTGAATAAGTTTCTTTATTAAAATGTTTAACAATTCCTGTACGTAACATTTTGCTAAAATAACTTAATATCATTGTTTCCTGTTTCTATTTAATCAGTGCCTTTTAAAAATAACAATGTACTGGGGTCCTGAGGAGCCACAGTCAAAAGCACCCATTTCTGCCTTTAAATTTTTAATAGATGTAACTATTTATTGATGGAGTTCATGTTTGCCATGGCCATGGAAAGCATCACACACTATCAGGGACGTAGGGCCACTCTTTCTGTCATTTTGAAACTGACAGACGCAGCAGACTGAGCAGATTTCCTCATGTGCTCAGTCTACAGTCATTTTATACAAAATACAAGTTAAATGTAACTTTCAAAAAACAGTAAGAATGATCAGCCTTTTTTTCCTCCTCTGTTTAATTGTGCAACTATTAAACTAACATTTATTACGCAACTATTACAGTTATAAGAAAGACGTGAGGTAACATTTTGCGAAGATGGTTGTTTCTTACTCTCCAGGGACCCTGGTCAGTAGTCCTTGTATGTTAAATATGTTGGTAGGGTGAGGGTTAACTTAGTAAAAACTGACCAGTGACCACACTGTGAGAACTGGTTCTTTACAGATGTAATTATTAAGGTATTTTTTTTGTTGTGTCTGCTGCTGCAAGAAGAAGAAAAAAAAAAAGTTGGTCACGAGCCATTTGGTTAACAGTTCTGGTAAACTTGATTTCATGGGAAGAGAAGTTTACAGGACGGTGTGGCAATGTTTGATTATTTCCCATCACTAAGGTGTGAGAAAGGACGGGCTGGGCGGTGACTAACTATTGTTATATATCATCCTGTCTCACCACAGCCCATCCTCAACACACACACACACACACACACCAACACACACAGACTCCTGTTGTGCATGCTCACAACTTTCAGCTCACAATTGTACAGCTTTTCTTTTCATTTATTTGTGTTTGGCTTTTTAAAGAGACAGATCACCTCAAAATCAAAAATACACATTTTCACCCTGACCTCTCTGTGCTATTTATCCGTCGAGATTTTTTTGGTGTGAGGCGCAAAGTTGTGTAGATATCTGCCGTACAGATCTCTGCCTTTTCTAGTGGGACTAAATGGCAGTCGACTTGTGGTGCTCAAAGCACCAAAAAATAAATTTGAAAAATCTCCAAAAAATCATGACCTGGTTACTCAAGATAACCCACAGACCTTGTTGTGAGCAGTTTCATGTAGCAACTACTTTTTTTTTTTACAGTAGTTCTGGTAGATTCTATGGCAGAAGGAAAGTGTTTCCTTCATAAAACTGCTCACAACAAGGTGTGTGTGTTATCTTGAGTAACCAGGTCATGTTTTTTGAGAAGAGTTTAGAATTTTTCAAATGTATTTTCGTTGCCATTTAGTCTCATCATCACAGTTAAAGTGAATAAAATAGTTTCTGAAAATGTGTCATTTTACTAAATGTAACTTTTCTTCGGTAAAATTGATCTTAATCCAACTGACTGTGGTGCCTGCAAACCTCAGAAGAATACTTTTGTCATTTCTCACAGGCAGGGGTGGAAGTAACTAATTACAAATACTCAAATTACCATAATTAAGTAGATTTTTTTTGGGTACTTGTACTTTTATGACTACATTTTCAAGTCTGTTCTTTTATTTGTACTTAAGTATTAATCACACCATGTAATCTACTTAGTTACATTTAAAATTATATTTGAGTATTATCTGAATTAATATCCAAACCTTTCATCTGCATTTCAGTAGCCAATCAGGTGATCTGATCACAAACGGGCCAATGAAAACTATGACGTACAAATGAAAGACAAAACAAAACGCTGCAGCAGCACACGTTTGGAATAAGGATGTTAATGATAAATCATTAATCGATTAATTGCCACTAAGAATGGAACCAATTTACAATGTATTCATGGATATTTAATCATGGCAGTAATTTGCACCTCATTTGACATTGTTTTGTCTGGTGGAGCCTTTTGACGAATAAGGAAAATTAAACCTAGACTTAAAATGAGGAGGGAAAAAACAGAAGACAGAAAAAGAAAATTAGGAGGAAAAAAAACATGCTCTGTATATTATAAATGATCAATGATTAATCGACCATCAGTGTTTTCAACTACTGGTTAAAGAAAACACACAAAATTTACAACCCTAGTTCAGACAGGTGACTGTGACATCGACGGTTAAAAGTAACTAATACTCTGAGTAGTTTTTGCAGCAAATACTTTGTACTTTTACTTAAGTATATTTCTAACACCAGTACTTTTAGTTGTAATTGAGTAACATTTTAGCAATATGAGAGTACTTGTACTTGAGTCCAGATTTTCAGTACTCTTTCCACTGCTGCTCACAGGTGCTTTACTCCATTATTCCAATTTTTCATGACTTTGTCAATCAGTTTGTTCCTCACGACTTCATGTCTATTTCATGTCTTATTCTCTGTTTCTGTTTTAATTTGTGCCTTTTAAAAGGATTATGGATCGTTTTGAGTAACAGAGACACTGGTTTCTCACATGTCGACATTTTTCAAATTTTCAAATTTTAATCCCATTATATTGGAAAGAAGGGGGGGCACTTCTATGGCTAAAATCCATGGCCAAACTCTGCAACTCTCCCCAAAACTATCTAGATGGATAAACAGCACTACAGGCCAGGGTAAACATATGTATTGTTGATTTGGGAGTGAACTGTCCCTTTAAATAACATAAAGATTTTTCAAAGGAATTAAATTAGAATGATCCTTGAATAAATGATTGATTTTAAGATTGTTTGTCTCCAATGTACACACACACACACAAACACACTGTCGTGTCGTGAGCAGCACTACTTCCCTCAGTAGCAGCACGTAGTCACAAACGCAGTAGTAACAGGAAGGAGGTGAGGTCACCTGAATCTCTTCCTCCTCTCCTCCTCTCCACCCGTCCACACTTCCACCACTGCTCTCTGTCTTCCGACCACACCATCTGCAGTTGCGTAAAGGAAAATAACTTAAAAATACTGTACCTCTCCACTCTGAACTTCACTTAGCAACAATAAACCAGATAAGACAGCGGCTTCTCTTTGAAATACTTGTGTCTTAACAAAGGAAAAGGGAAGGAAAGGAGGAAGGAAGGAATTAAGTCAATGTTGAATGAGCAAACAAGTCAGAAAAGAAGAAAAAGTTACTGTGATAACATGAAACGCAGCTTCAGCTGTTATATAAGCTGCGATAGCATCTACCTCATGTGAACTCGCGGGTCAGACATTATTAGGAGCGAGCATTTCTTATTCAGTTTCCTTACTGAGCGAGCAAGCCTGACATTAAAGAGCTGCCACTTTGTGTGTGTGTGTGT
>JAJHUR010118580.1:0-11905 GCA_027495735.1 Lutjanus campechanus
TGAACAAACCCCGGAGACGACAAGAAATCACTCTCAAGGTCAGTGTACAGTAATCGCACCTCTTTGCTCTGACAGACAAAACGGCTGTGTGTTTTGTGTGTGTGTGTGTGTGCTGTTGTGTATACTCGAGTAACTTGTTATACGAGGGAGGTCCCAGCAGCGAGGTAGACATGCAACACAGACACACACACGCAGACACACACAACCTGTTTTCTTGTAAATCACTGTTCCCAAGGCTTGAGACGACCAAAACCCTGCATGTGTGTGTGTCTGTGTGTGGTTGAGAAAGAGAGAGAGAGAGAGAGTGTGTGTGTGTGTGTGTGTGTGTGTGTGTGTGTGTTGCGGTGGCACCCCTCGGTTAATGGAGGGAACTGACACCACTGTGTGAGACAGTCAGCTGTCCAGAGCGTGTGTGTGAGAGAGTGTGTGTCCATTAACAACAGCACCCTGGGAGAGAGTAGAGGGTGATGATAGATAAATCAATAGATAGATAGATAGATAGATAGATAGATAGATAGATAGACAGACAGACAGACAGACACACAAAAAACACAAGCACACACACAGACATGATTACCACACGCTGTCATTCACGGCTGCTGCATCGCCACGACAACAGTGGACGAGGACATCCCCCCTGCTTGGTTGCAACACACACACACACACACACACACACACACACACACATACAAACACACACACACATATAAATACACACAAGCACACACACAGGAAAGAACCCCCTTAACGGACTTAGAAAAGAAAGCATGACAAAGAAGAAAGAAAAACTCAAAGATAGATAGATAGATAGATAGATAGATAGATAGATAGATAGATAGATAGATAGATAGATAGATAGATAGATAGATAGACTGTAAACCAACCTGGCCGGCTCTCCCTCTCTATCACCGAAAGCATTCCTCTGTGTTCACACTCCCTCCTTCCATCGCCACGGTAACAGACACACCGACCGGCCGACCCTCTCTCACACACACTTTCTCTCTCTCACTCTCTCTGTGTGTTACACACACTCACACACTCACACACACACATGCGCCAAAGTTTAAACTCCCATTATGTCCAGTTCATCTAACCATCCATCCATCTATCCATCATCCATCCGTTCCTCTGTCCGTCCGTCACTGTGTGTGTTTACATCTGAGTGTGCTCACTGAGCAGGCAGGCAGGCAGGCATGCGTGTGTGAGTGTGTCTGTCGGAAGGTGTATGTGTGTCTGTGTGTGTGTGTGTGACTGTGTGAGAGTGTATGTGTGTGTGTACAGCAGAGTGGGAGCCCTAGAGAAACACTCCTCTTGCCACAGGAGTAAAGCCCAGGCGTGACGCAGAGCCAGAAATAGATGGAGGGGCCGCGGCTGGGGGAGAGGCGCCAGGCCAACACATTAGGCACTTTTGCAAGGACGCGTTCGCGCACACTTTACTGTATGTAAACACACTGTGCAGGCACAACACATAGAAACAGACACCATTAATGCACACATGCGCTGAGGGGTCAAATGATGTTTGCATGTGTGCATTTAATGTGTTTACAGTTAGTGTATATATTATAGTATAGGGGAGAGTGGGGGAAATTGTAACATTTATACATATTCCTTCATAACTCAAAGACTACTTGAAATACACTATTCCTCTTTTGATATAAGAAACATATATATGTGCACTAATTAATAATACAATTTGTAGACTATAATATTAAATCTAATGCAAGAAGCAAAAATAACCCACTGTATCTCAAATAAAAGCCCCCCTCAAAGTATCTAATCATGTTTTTTTGTTTTTCTTTTTCTGTGTATGGTGCACTAATATATTTCTATTTTTGCAGAGGTTGAGGAAACTATGCTAACGGTAACTAGATCTTAAAGGATTAATCTGTTATATATTTACTGTAATCAATCATAAAATGGCCACGATATGTTATCAGAGATTAAGGAAATGTGATAAGTTGACAGCAACGCTGAAGCTGTGATGTGGTGCTGAGTGTGTATTTTCAGAGCAGTGGGCTTTTGTTTTCAGTGGGTTTAGCTTTACATTGAAAGAAAATTGACGGTTATAAACAGCTGATCAACTTGGACTTGGATCACTTGTTATTGTCACTTTACGGTGTCCCACCCATCTAGTGTTCCTGCAGCCTGCCTGAGCCCCTCCCCCTGAGTCTGGAGTGTTTGGGGGTAAACAACTTGCTTCCACCACAGACTGTATATCAAATAGGATTTCAGCCTAATTGTACTCATTTTTGCACATGCAACTGCAAAACGTTGCTCCTTTAATTGTTTGACTTTTGCATTTAAGTTGAGTGAAATATGCTCATTTTCTAACACTGGGTTGTCATGATACCAGGATTTTAAACTTTGATACAATAGTATAAATGAACAATACTCAATACAATGGCAAAACAAACACAAAATGATATGTTTTTTCTTTTTTTTCTTTTTTTTTAAAAAAAGGTAACAACCTGCACACAGTACGAGAACAGAAAAAGTTGCTGAACTGTAAATTTCCACGCTGAAAATGTGGCTACAACGCAGCCTGTGTTTGGTATCATGTGCATCCTTGTGTGCATCCACCAGACAAACAGAATGGGGATCCACTCATTTGTAAACTGACACAGTAGTGTTATGACAGGTCGCAGCCCTCACAGTTTGCATGTAATAAAAATATTTATATTTATATATGAAATCATGCACCGTGTCACTCAGGTATGATGTTGCTAAAATGTTTGATAGTTTCACTTAAATGCATTAAATGCAAATTGCCATGAAGGCACATAACGAACACAACCTGGCTCACAAACAGCAAATCATATCCGGAGTTGCTACAAGTGACACACAAAGAGCCAATCGTTCAACAGGTGTGTGGTTCGGTTGCTCCAGCGACACATGAGACAACAGCGTGCGGAAGGAGTGTGGATGAAAAAGGACGGGTCAGCTCACCAGTACGACAGCGTTTGGGATTTTTGGACACACTATGAGAAGACGAGGGGCTCAGACACGTGGAGGGAACTCAGAGTAAAATCGCTCCTCTGTCGCCCCGAAAAGGAGCCAGCTGAGGTGACGGAGCTGGGAAACCTTGCTGGAGAGCGGATCGTCGTGGTAACAGCGGCCTGCTGTCACCACCACGACCTGACCGCGGCAACCATCAGAAGAGCGTTCTGTATAAACTGCAGGAATACAGTCCCGAGTCAAAGTCTGCTAATACAACAACGTTTTTTTAAACACCTTAGCCGCTTCCATCCCTCGGAGAACACAACATGTCATCAATCACAACCTACATGATCAATAATTATCAATATCTACCAGTATGAAACCTCACTATTGTGATGCTGTATCGCCCAGACTTCGGTGCGACATTAAACCACAAACATGCGCAACCATTTTACATACATACATAATACATGCGCACACAAGTAGAAAACCAAGTAGAAGTATAAGAACACACACTCGCTTTTGCAGTCTCTATCATTCTGTTCTGTTTGTGTGTGTGTGTGTGTGTGTGTGTGTGTGTCACTGACACTGGGGTCGGTCCTGTTGTGCACTGAGAATACTAAACATCAATGCATTTTATATTCATTTCATATGAATCATATATTCATGCATGCACAGCAGGCCAAGCTCAGGTCAGTGTTGGTATGTACTTACTGTGTGTATATGTGTGTGTGTATGTTTGTGTTCGTGTGTGACACAATGCCGTATATTTGCAAACCTCAGCACTATGCAGTCGGCACCTGGTTTAACACTGATGTATACCATGTATTATGTATTACACACACACACACATACACACACAGATGTATGAATTATGTAGATGTACGGCCTGTTTTCTATAAATAGTCAATCTTTTGTTTATTTATTTTTCATTTAAGATATAATAAGTGTCTTTGCCAGAAAATTGTTCAGATTATTACTCATAATTTAATGAACGGGCCTAAAATTAATGGTTTTAAACTAAAGGAGGCAACATATGGACACATACATGTTCTAACTAGGCCAGATAAGATGTCTGTTCTCTCCTAAGCATTAACTGCACATGTATAATTCAGTACTTTATTGTTGACTATAAGCTATCACACACACTAAACGTCCACACAGCACAACACACACGCAGCGCAGCGACTGCTGGTTATGAAACAGCTGTTGAGTTGAGGGCTCTGTATGTATCCGAGCCGTGAGAGTGCAGCTTACATAAATACTTGATCATATCTGGATTGCTCTCAGTCTGAAAATATATAATCCTCCTTGTTAGGATCGCTCACCACGAGGACGGAGCGAGAGAAAAAGAGAGGAGGGACAGAGGGGACAGGACCAGGAAGGACGGGACAGGAGGATCGAGGAAGAAAGAAACGTCAACTGTCAACTGTGAGATGGAGACAAAGCCTGCAGCGCATCACTTAACACATTAGAATCAGAACAAGTTGATGTGATTAGTGTTAAAATTCAACAACTACAGCTCCCATAAGGCTCAGACACGCCTCTGGATCTAATGTTGTGATGTCAAGGTGTGTTTGAGACAATTGGAATAATGAAAAACGTCTTTTTGATGCAACTTGGGAACATTCAAGTATTATTCCAACATGATCACCTCCATCATGACATGCACGGAGAGTCATGACTTCAGCGTTCATCATGTGACACATGCTGGTGTAGTTTTACTTTTCGTAATAATCGTGAACAGTGAATATATGGGTTTGAACGTCATACAAAGTGGAACCGGAGGAAACCTGCAGAAGCTTTTGCAGGAGCTCGCTCTCCGTAGACGCAAGCGAGCATCACAGCGAGCTTTTTCTTTTAACTTTTACGTGATATGGAGGAAGCATCTGTGCGGCAGTCCCTCCAGAAATTCGTAGGCCTTTTTTTTGGAACTGGCCTAAAATGCCTGATTTCACAGCAGCTTTTCTAAAAAAAAATTGCAATGCATGTTACAATGCTTTTAGGCATTTTTGCAATGAAATTGCGTGAAAATTACAAAAGAAAGTTGCTTTTTTAAAATAATTCATTAAAGGCAACTTGTTCCTGGGAGAACAAAACCACGCTCTGTCCTGAGTGTTCTGACAAACCATAGCAAACTACTCAGAATTACAGAAATGATAAAAATCTGGTTTATTTGTCAATGAAGATGTGCGCCAGATTTTTTTTTGGAGCTTAAAATGTCAAAACAGCACAAAATTATACAATAAAAGTGCACAGAGTATTGATGAATGTCAATAACAATAACAAATGTTGTGTTCTTTTCAGTACCTGTGACAGAATTTAAAAATATATACATATAAATGCAGAAAATAGTGAATAATAAAACAATACATTGAGTCGGTTCATTGAAAGTTATATGTATGATGTTTGCAGGGACTAACAAAACAACAAAAACAGAACAACCTACAGAATTTGAATTTCATCCCCAGAAAACATCATCATTCTGACTTCACTGTGTCATTGATGAATTCTGGGTCGTGCCTGGAGGACTTAGCAGCATAAGGTTAACAAAAACGAGGAACAAAGTGATAATGACTTAACAAAATCGAGTAGGGGGAAGATACGAGCGAGATCGATGGATGTATAGTGTTTACTGAAGGACAAAGAGTTCAGGTAAAGATGGAGGATGTAGAGTGCGACGTGATTTGGATCCCGTAATCAAACCGCTGAATGGAGGCCGTTTGTCTTTTGTAGCCGTTACAAGCCCCTACTCGCTCTTCTTCTTTGTTAATGGGGAATATTAATTTCCTGTATTCCATCTTTACCGCATTAATATTTGATGATTAAATATGGCTAGAAGCGTCTCATCCTCGTCCCCAGCCGGGCTCTGTCTCGGTCTTTGTCTCTCTGCCGTTTTACTTTCCAAAAAGTGTTTTATTTCTGTCTCCCTTTCTTTGTCTCGGCTCTGTATTTTTCCCTTCGTTGTGGATTTTATTTTGTCAGTCTCTCATCATCGACCATCAAAATTAACTTCCTTCCTCACTACCTTCTGTCCTTACACTTCTTCACACCATCCTTGCTGCTTTTCCTGACTTTTCCTTTCCTTTTCACATCTTTTTCTCTTTTTAAATGTCTCTCTGTCAGTGTATTCTTTCTCCCTCTGTCCTCTGGTTCAGTCTGGTTATTTGCACTCCAGATCTTGAGCCTTGGTTTCCAGGTCTTCCAATAAGGGGACATGACAAGATACTAATCAAGCCAAAAACTCGCTTCACCAACCCACCAACAGTTGTTCAGACATGTTTGATATCCAGCAGCCAGTTGTGGGCGGATTTAGCCAATGAGAGCTGATTTTGTGCAGAATTCTTTCTCGGATTTCTTTTTGCTTGTTTTCATTGTTAGAAATCAATCAGTCAAAATCACACAAGCCATTGCTAAAAGATTTTGGTGTTCTGTCTCTGTGATTGCAATCTGTCCTGGTTTTTCAGGTAAGTCAGGGTCAGCCCTCTTCCACTTCAGAATGTGGTGGTAATGCACCTGAAGCTGTTTGGTAACTGCCAAAAATGGCACAAGAAAAACAAGATCTGGAGTTTACGCTCAGATTGTAGCCCTGATATTCCACTCCACATCCAATCCAATCAAAATATGCTTTTAAAGCACATTCAAACAACAAGAACAGTTGACCAAATTGCTGTAAAAGTAAAATATTGCAAAGGACATAAAAGCAACAAAGATTGTTCTCTGGTCACTGACAAAAGCCCCCCAAGTCAGAGGAAAATTGGAGTTTCCTCCGAGTGAACAAAAACGTGATCCGAGAGCTTGCAGAGCGTCCGCAGACGTGTGAAAGACGTCCTGCAGGTTAAATATTTGGTCATGTCGGGGATGGATTTGGGAACCATGCAACAAGCTACAGCCAGTGAGAGCAGACACCGACCGCGGGAGGAAGAGGAGTTGAGAAGGAGAGACCAAAAAGTGTGAAACCACATGGGACAACAACAACTGCACCATGGCTAAAAGAAAACTTTTGCGGATTCTTGAAAGAAACAAACCCTGTCCCATGCAGGGTGTTGCATAATTTCCTTTGTCACTTCTCACATCCGAGAGGAAAAGTTTGGAGACCAGACAGATTCGTTAGGGTGAACGATCTTGTAATGTGTGACCCCATCACTAATGTGCAAACCTCAGCAACTTCAAGATTCCTGATTACAAAACAGAAAGTCATGCAGTGTGATCAGGGTATAATTACAACAACAACTGGACACAAACACGTAGACGAATGGCTTCTATTATGGACTACAAGCGAGACAAATATTTTTACCATTACTCATTCACTCCACTGTCTCACCCACACAGATCATTAACACCTTGGTGCTGTTCTTTTGAATGATTGGTGTTCTTTATTTCATTTTATGTGCAACAGAACAAAGGGTACTTTCAGCTGCTGTTATTAGTGCTGTGATGATCAATGCTTTACCGCAATACTGCAGTCACATGATGCCTTCTGGTGAACTCATTATCTCTATCACTGCAATTTTTTTAAGGGCCAATATTGGACAATGCTTTTAAGATTAGCGCCGTCACACGCAACGAGTCAGGAACACAACCTCTGATTGGTCAACAGACTCAATCCAAGGCATTTGGCTAACAACATACTAACAACAAAACAGCTTTTAAAACAGAAAAATTGATAAATAATCACAAGAATGTATTCAGCATTAGATTTATCATTATCTCCAAGACATTGCAGTTCATTACAAATCTTCTGAAACAGAGACCATCACATCAGAACTAACCTTTCAGGCACAAAGGTACTGCTGTTGTAACTTCAGGAATAACCCTTCTTGATTTTTCCAGCAGTTGGTAAATAACAGATGAGACTTTTCTCGGTCTTGAGAAGCTCCAACATTTATTGTAATCTGCACTGTACATTTACTGCCACACTGACAGCTTACTGTTAACCTTTTCTGCTGCATTGTTACTCTCAGTCTGCCACTCGCCCTTCCTAACTATCTCAACTACATGTGCCCCATTTCTTAAAGGAGCCACACCACTCTTATGATAGTATCCTTCAATAAAGTTCAGCAAAACTTCGCAGTAAGGCACTATCCTTCTGGAATACGCTACTTTTTCACAACAGTAAGAAAAAGTCGATACTGTCAGAGCCCTAGCTGCTTATAGGGGACAGCTTTCCACAGACTGATGTAGTTACACATGAGCGTAGTAAAGATTACTATAAGTATGCATTGTGAAAAGACGATGTACACCTGTTAAACCATCTCAAACCACCTCCAGAGAAGTTTTAGGCGTCTCAGTTTTAATGCTTCTTGAATGCATTTGCACTTTCTTGACATCAGATCAACCCAAGAGTAAATGTAATCCATGAGCAAAGTGTAAAGTAAAGTGCACTGCTTTGTTTCTGTGATTCTGCACTGTCAGAGTTGTGTAGTCTGAACTACAAGCAGACTTAAAGGCTTGTATCCACGGCAACTTGGTCATTTACTAACCAACAGTTGTCTAGTCTGCACACGCCCTCTGTCTTACACCTGCTTCTTCTCTTTCATGTGTCTCTAAACTAAAATCTTCCTTATTGGAAAACAGCCACTCACTGGTTAACTCACCAACACTCATACACACATTAATGTACACACACGTACACAAACCTGCATGCAAACAACTGAGAATGCCTGCAAGTGCCCACATGTGGAGTGTTACACACAAAAGCACACACACTCATGTTCAAACACACTTAAAATGCATGGGCACACACAACTGTGAGTGCCTGCGAGCTTACCCATAAAATAATGCACAAGCACAGACACACAGACACACACACACACACAGACACACACACACACACCTCCATAGACAACAGAGAGCAGCCAGCAGCTTTGGAAGTGGAGCAGAGAAAATGCGAGGGCTGTTCTTTCCACAGCAGAGTTTCCCAGCAGCAAAGCACCATGGGAAACACGGCGTGGTCCTAAAACGAGGTGTTTCTAAACGCAGCACCAACAGGGATCTTAATGAAACACTGAGCTGAAGAGGCGTCTCTTTTAAACTGGATATTATTACATAGAGGTAGAGCTTAGTCGATTAACACACTTGTCAGCTATTTTTATTAATCACCAACTATGTTGATAATCAATTCATCCATTTGAGTCAAAAAACTTTTTTACTTTGGTGTGTTTGTTCTTTTGATAAAAAAAACAATAAAGCTTCATTAAATTGAACTGAGAGCGAGACAGAGAGAGGGACCACTTTAGCCTCTAAGCCACAGGGGGACCCGGTCGAGTGTTATGCAACCAAGCCGTGCCAACACGCACACACACACGCACGCATGCACACACACACACACACACACACACACGCACGAACGACTTACTTGAAAAGGCGGTGTTCATTAATAGAAGTCTTGCAGTGTGTATAGGGGGCTTCCCACTCATGACAAGGGTAACACACACACAGAGACACACACACGTATGCCAGAAAGCATTCCCAGCAGGCCAAGTGAAGACTAAGTACAAACCCTGGAGTTCACCCTCATTAAAGAGACTGCTGCCTGCCTCTCTAACACACACACACACAGACACACACACACACACACAGCAGTGGCCTGCCGCACAGGTACAGCTGACAACAGCGGCTGACGTCAGCTCTTAAAGGTTACCCCAAACTTGATTACTGATTACAAAAAACACAGTGTTTACCCCAAACTTCTGTTCATTAGAGTTAACGAGTCGAACCTCAAAACACAAAGGTTACCCTCGACTTTAATTACAGAAAATCAACACAGGCTCAAATCATCGCACATACCTTATTTCTACAAGTAACACCTGCTGCCATAACAGAAGCCAAATGTAAAGACACAGAGAAAGAAGAAGATAAAATTTTCTGTTTTTATTGCAAAAGACACAAGTTCTCGTCCAGTGCTCCCAACAACCTGTTGTTGTAAAGTTGCATTTACAACACGGTAAAAAAAAAAAAGTGTTAACATGTAACAACATATGACATGAGTCCGAGCCAGCGGCATGCTGAAAAGCTCGTGGGAGCTGTAGTTGTTGAAAGCAAGCATCAGTTAGCAGTGTTAACATGCTTGAGGAGTGTTTGCTAAAAAACTACAATGAGCAGCTGTTGCTGAACTTTTATTTTTAAACCGTAGCTGCATTTTTTATGTATTTGTGAGGTTTTTAAAGATTTACATCTTCTAACTGACTGGTGCTGAGACACAATCAGGGTAAGGATGTCAGGAAGTGTTGAGAGAGGTATTTTTGTTGGCTTCTTTACAGTAAGAAAAATAAGAAATATCACCAGACTTGTGCTTTTAAAAGGACAAGTGTGTAGGATTTAGTGCCATCTAGCAGGAAGCTTGCAGACTGCAACCACCTCATCTCACTCTGCCCTTCCAAGCCTGCAGGAGAAACTACGGTGGCCACAAAACAGAACTGTTTACTGTAGATACATGGCGGTGCAACATAGCCATGCATGCCATACTCTTGCATGCCTCCATGCAAGAGTACCCACTCCCTCTGCAGATATAAAGGGCTCACTTTAATGTAACAAAAACACAATGTATATCTGTGTTTTATGTTTTTTATATTTGTATATTTGTGATGTGTTTTCAAAGATTTAAACCTTCAGTCATAACCGATGGGCTAAGACTCTGTCACTCATTCAAGATTCAAGAGAATTTGTTGACAATAGGAGAACATTAATCATATATCATTGTATTGTAAGTGTTATATTATGGTTCTCATCTGCTGCCCGCCCGCAATTATTACATTTTTTATCTTGCATGCGCGCATTTTTGTAGGTCACCCGTTGGGTAGCCCAGCGCAGGACTCTAACCGAGGTCATTCTTGAATTGGTTAATCAAAGTCTGGTAAATTTGAGATTATATATAGTTACATGGTCGAGGGGAACTGACCTTTCCCTGCATTTCTGGTTAAATCGAGGCATGTTCATATCTCAAAAACATTTTGGTTGCCAAAAATGGCCCAAAGTTGGCCAAAATTGTATTAAGTGTCCTGATTATCAGCCAAAATCATCCCAAAACTCTGGCAGCTGTATGTAGGCCAGATTAGGCAAACATCTGGAGCTTCGCTAGCCAAGTCTTGACAGTCACAATATCCCAGACTTATTTTGTCTGTTGGTGTTTGTGCTTCTTCTTTTTTTATATTTATTTATTAACTACATCAAAGACATTGTGTTTTAATGAATAATAAAGCTTTCATGAATCTGAATCCAAAGCTTAAACATTAAATACATTAAATATTTAAAAATTTGCTGTGTGAAATTTCAAAATATTTTAACATGATGAATATAGCTTTAATCCATAAATATGAGCTGTATGAAAACCTGCATCCATTTTGTTTGAACTTTTCACAGACAGCCGTTTGTCTGTTTGTCCGTCTGTTTGTGTTTCTGTCTGTCTGCTCAGCTATTTGTCTCTCTGGGTGTCGTCCAGCCCAGGCTTGCCCCACAAAGCTAAAATTATTCAGGGCTGTCCCCACGGACGCTCCAGCTATGTGTCCTTTTCACAGAAGCCACTTTGGTCCCAGAGACATCAGGGGTATCCAGTTTAGTGTCACACAAGCAAAGCGCACATGCACACACACACACACACACGCACACACACAAGGTCTATGATAAATAGTGTGTCAGGGTTTAGGAGGTCGTAACTGTCAATCACAGCTGAGACAAACTAACCCACCGGCCTAAATCTGCTGCGCACTTTGACGGCCAAATACAAAATGAAAAGAACTGTTGGTTTCTGTACTGTAACTGAACCAAAACTGATATTTAGCAGCGTTAATCTGGCATGAAAATCCAGATCAGCATCACCATTTTGAATAAAAAGCCTCTCCAGGATACAATTTTGGAACGATTACTCAAACTACCCGTTAATTTCTGTCTCATTTAATTGAAAGATTTTTGTTCAACATACCCTGGTAATACTGTACACTCAGCCCCAACTCCTTCATACTTTTTTTTT
>JAJHUR010118588.1:0-24862 GCA_027495735.1 Lutjanus campechanus
GCTGTCATGTATTTGTTAAACAGTAATATTCATACTTACATGAAACATCTGTGTATCCGGCAGGCCCATAAGGATCTGCTGTTTGCCTACCAAGCAAAGAGAAGTAGTCTTGGTCTCCCTGTGGAGAAGCTGTGAAAGGTTTGAGAGCAGTCACGCTGGGAAAGGTCTGGATCTTGGGTTGGCCCCTAAACAAGAAGACATGATTTTAATAAAATGAGACACTTAAGCATTTAACGCAAATCTCACTGTCTTTACTTCTGATCTCTATAACAGAGTAATAGAGCCTTTGTTCTAAAAAATGTATCCTCAAAATACAAAATCAAAATAATAATAATAATAATAATAATAATAATAATCGGCTTCTCATTTTTTGCTCCTCCTGCCTGGCCCTAATACCCTTCAGTAGTCCTTTTTAGAATCTGACATGTTTGTCATTTTCCTTTGACATAAATGTTGATGCTTTATTTACACAAATTGTTTACTTTATGGTATCTTGTAAAAAAAAAAAAGAAGAAAAAACAGCAAGAGTTTGGAGTAAAATGTCCATCATGACCTTGATTCACACTGCCCTCCAACTGTCTCTTATACACATCTAGATGTGTATAAGAGACAGCTGTCTGAACTGTGTGCGTGTGATGTGACGATGTGCAAACAGCATGTTGGGACTTTAGGAAACTTGGATTACACCAGGTGAGCAGTATGGAGGCATTTATGTTTGTTTTTTATTTGTTGGCAGTTGTTTTTATTCCGTTGGAAAACTGGTCATCATTCACTTAGACTGTTTGGGAGATTCTGTTTTGGAATTGAATGGGTCAAATTTGGTGCGAGTTGCAGTCAGGGTCGGTGTAGAGTTCAGTTCTTATTGGTGAGAATTAGAGTCAAAGACAGGGTAGGAAAGAGCAGAGAAAGGAATAGAAAATGTCAAAAAGAATATGCGAAGTGATAAAAACTATCAGCTGACCGAAAAATAACTCGGTAAATTGAGAGATAAAAAAATATATAGGAAAAAAAAAAGATTACTATATAAAAAATGAGGAGAAACAGCAAAAAATATACAGGAAGAGAGGAGAATCAGTATAACAAAAACCCAGGTCCTGGTGCATCCACGGCCTAGCCACCTAAGCTGTGCTAGGGGGGATGGAGAATTTGGTGGGTAGATGATAATTTGAAGGAGCACAAAACAATCAAGTTGTCAAGCCTTTATAGTGCAGAGCACCTTCAGTCATGGTGCCAACTCCTAGAGTGCAATGCAGGTGAGGGAGGGGACTGTGAGACTAGGAGTCAGGAAGTGTCTCCAGTTTCTGCACATATTAAATGAGGGCCCCAGTGCAGTGTGGGTAGAGGAGGCTGTGGAGGCACAGAAGACAGTAGGTGGGCGTGGCCAGAGCCCTAGAGATAGAAAGTCGCGACCATAGATATCTATAGTAAAGGCTAGATGTCTTAAGGCGGAGTCTCCAACGGCATCACCGGCGGCCATCTTACCACAGGCAAGCTCTATGGTGGAATCTGTTGTGCGTGAAAGAAGGTGAGTCATCTGCACAAACGTAAATACTCTTATCTCGCTGAAATCTTGACGGATTTTCAAACGGTTTGGTTTCTTACAAACGTTATTAACGTGGTTACAATTCTGGGTGTTTGAACATGTTAAAATTTCAGCTTTTCTCTTCAAAAAATAATAATAATAAATAATAATAATAAAAATAATTATCCATAAGTGCAGTGTTATAACCACAAAATTTTGAAAATCGGTAGAAGATTGAGCAAGTTATGGTTATTTAAAAAGTATGCACCACTACAACACAATGTTATGGGTGAGCCAGCTGACTGTGGTAAGATGGCCGCCAATTGTGGACGTGCGACTCCATTGGCCAGCAGCGCGGAAGAGACATCTCTAGCCTTTACCAGAGCCCTGAGATAGAAGAGTCGCGACACTCCCATAGGCCTCCATCAGAGCCCTAGAGATAGAATCTCTCTCTATCTCTAGGGCTCTGGGCGTGGCTAGCCAGCTGTCATTAGAAAAGTAAAACAAAAAGGAGGCAAAAGAGCTGGAAAAGTGGGCAAAGGACCAGCCAAAGTCACAAAAAGACTCATTGACTTATAATGTCATGTGATAAACAAAGTAGTACTAGATAAAAAGTTGGTGCATAAAAAAAGTAGAAACACCATGACAGAAGGAATGTGGTCTGTCAAGCAAAGACTGCAGGAGAACAGAGCCACCAAAGACTATCAAAAGTAACACTTGTAGCCAGTCTAAGCAGGCAAACAATAGCCATAGTCCTTGTCAGAAGTAATTTCTACATGTAAATAGATCACATAGTGATATTGTCAGCTGTAGAATGACTTGCCTGGTTAAATATAAGTTAAATTAAGAAACGTTTTTAAAAAAACTGTTGCTATGGACACAGTTCTGATCATAGACTTTGGACAAGCAAAAAAATCATTGTTAAATCAGGGTTTGTCCACCTTTTCCAGCACCTTACAGCTGTGGTAAATGACATGTTTATATCCAAAATGATTATTTCTCTTCTTCGTTGCATTGAATCAGATGTTGCTGTGTCATTATCGTCCAGGATAAACATGTGATACGAGTGGTCACATGTCTTGGTCATGACCCTTAAAGTCGTTTATGTCTCGACTCATACTGATTTTATTTTTTGTTATTACAAATAGAAAATGAAAATCAAAGCATTTTTAAAATTTCTCATATCCCCTTTTCACCATAAGAAGAAAAAACGCCTTGCATTTAAATTGTAAATTTTAATTTTAAAACGAAGATCAAATAATCACTCGTTTTTTGTTTTTTAATACCCGTTTCAGAACGGAAATCCAATTGCCAAAATATACACGGACCAGTTTATTAGGTTTTAGGTTTTCAGCACTCACTGAAAGAGACCGAACAAGGCTTTTTTGGCAGTAGCTGGATTTCCCAGAGTTATAGGAGCGATTGACTGCACCCATGTGCAGCTTGTGCCCCCGCAGACACTGAGCATGTGTACAGAAATCGCAAACACACACATTCATTGAATGTGCAGTGTGTTTGTGATGCCAAAGGCATCATTACCAAAATATCCCGGGTCAGTACATGATTCTTTTATTCTGATAAACAGTTTTCTGTTTTCCAAGTTGCAAGATGGCGAGTTTGGAGATGGCTGGCTTGTAGGTGAATCAATTAGTAAAATCAATTGTAAAATAATTTGTTACATTAAAAGCAAGAGCATGTTTCATATTGATTCATATGTTTTTAAGGTAACTGATAAGGTATCATGTTTGCTCAACTGTTATTGGAGCACAGAACAAAAATGGGTGGGACTTATGATTAACCACTGATGTTTGAAAAACCCAGAAGGTCTTTTTAAAACTCTTAGTGTTGTTATGATGAGATTTTCACAATCCACAAGGTCCTTTTACCATGTGTCTGAAATAAATATAATGTCCACTGCATAGTAAAAAAGGTTTTTTTTTTCTGTTTTTTTTCTTTTTGCCGAGTGGCAACTCCTGACCAACAGCTACTGGCACAGCTTCAGATGTTTTCTACATGATGTGGATGCAACAATAATTTTAGTTTAGCTTTTTATTTTCTCAAAGCTGGTACACTTAAATAACAAAGGGGAAAATGACCCCTAACATCAACATGATACAAAAGCTGCAGATGAGACGTGACCGTTTCTTTCTTCTGTTCTGTATGGAACACCTCCATACTAAATCACATTAGTGGGCTCTTTCGTGCTGTATATACTCCATTTTATTGACACATTAAGGTACAACACAAAAGTCGAGGGAAAAATGAAATGACCCTTCTAGACATATTTATCTGTTGCTCCTTACCATCTGATTCTTTATAGAAAAGATCAAAACCTCAACAATATAATTAATTTAACAGATCATGTCCAGTAGAATCTAAACTAGACCACAGTCAGTTTTAACCAACAGTTCACTGATTCATTCACAATGTTCCCTCTTGTAATCCTATCCACTACCCACGATGCACTGGGAGGTTTCTAAGGAGACCCTGACAGTCAACAAACATGTCTGCTGCTGCAGGGAACGCTCACCAGCATGAGTGAGTAATCTTTCTGATTTTTATACAGAAGACTGAAATATTAAAGTCAAAACCACATTAAAAATTCATTCAGATGATGTGAATTTTCTTTTCTTAACTCAGCCCTGTGGTTTGTTGTTTTTATCTGTTGATTGTGATTCTTTTAAACCCAGAGACTGGTGTGGCTCAATAGATAAAATGCAAATTTGACCTTTAACTATAAATGTTTGATTACTATAGCACAGCAACACTGTTGGGAATCCCAAAGAAAAACACAACATAACAAAATACAATATTAATCTTCATCTATGAATGGATGAAAAGGAATATAAACAAGAATGATGATATTTGATTGATTCCTGTTTTGTTTTTGTTTTTTTTTGTTTGTTTTTGTTTTTCTGAGGAGTTTACTTTCAATTGTTGAACAGATTCACAAAAATATACAAGTTGTCTGCAGATAGTTTGTTATTTAATCCTCTTTGGCTTAGAGTGTCCAATTTATAAATATACCTTCTTTGTAAAGGATCAGGGTGTCAGATTTAGGGGGATTCATTGGCAGAATAAGTCACGTGTGTTGCAAATTTATGAAACCATTGCATTGTGCTACTGGGTTTTCTCAGTGAATTGAATGAATCCTACTTTGGCAAAGGCTTGATCCTCCCTGGTCTGCATCTGACTGGCTAGCCCTGATATTCTTAACCTAACTCTAAATTATCATCATGCCTCATGCCTGAATCAAATCACCCCAACCAATGAGGGCGACAAGCACTAGCCAGTCAGAGGCAGAGCAGGGCAGGTCATGCCTTCGCCATGGTAGGATTCATCTTTCATGTTTTTTGCAACCGTATATTCTTCTATGTGCTCAGAAAGGGAGGGTGAAGTGAGGAGATAAAACACATGAAGAGAGATGTGTTAGACTCAGTTTAATCAATCTGGATATTTTAATTAATTTATAATTAGTTTGACATTACAGTTATTTGGAGTCAGATGTTGGTCCAAAGTGCCTGAAAAGTAAACTGTCTTCTCATATTTACTCCGAGGCGATCCTGCTCCCACATCCCAACATTCTCAGCACGACATCCCATGATCCCCAAACTGTATGTGATGCCATGGAAACAGGACATGAAGAACCAGAGGCTCCTGATGAAGGTAGATACCAGGGAACGAAACAAACGTACTTCACTGCAAACCATTTAACCAGCTTCAGTGTGTGTTTGTGTGTGTGCAGAACGCAGCTCTGGCAGGGATCCCTGTGGTTCCCCTTGAGGAGTCTTTGTGTTTTGGTGGTAAGGAGCGTCTCTGCCACAGTCAGAACTCCACCCACTGCTCCACCTCTTCGTCCTCCTCCTCCTCATCCTCCTCCTCTTCTGCTCCTCTCATCCAGACAGGACTGACAGCTCATCACTCCTCCCACTTCTCCAGGTAAAACACCTTAGAGACCAGAGCTGCATTCAGGTCTTGTCAGAAAGAAAGTTGAGTTTGTACACTTTCAAATCACATTTTCAACAATTTACTGAATGTTGCAAGATGTAACAAATCATTCATGAATAAAATGACATCACACCTTTTTACTCTCTGTTTCTCTGCAGGTACAACAGCTCTGTGGTTACCACCAGACAGCTTTATCAAACCTGAAGATGCATCACCCAAAAATAAACCCACCTGCTAATGGATTTAATGACAGTCGTGCATTTAATATTGTATATGCCGATACATTAACAGTAGGAAATTTGATCTTTTCTTTTTTTTTCTGTTGAAGTTGTAAATTTTGTTTGTATGTAATGCCTGAGTCTCTTTCCTGTATTAATATCCATGTCTGTGAGACAAGGTGTTTTGCTGCTTTGTTTTTTCTTCATTTGTTCTTGAGGGGGGTTGCCCATGAAAGTACTGTGTGTTGTTTTGCTCTGGAAAATCAATAAACAAACAAAAAACATCTAATAAAAATATATATCCAAATTAAGATGTCCAGAACTAAAATCCAAAAGCTGCAAAATACAGATGAAGAAGAACTATAAGAATGCACTCAGTAGAGTGCAGATCCCTGCCAGGCAATAGATGGTGAAGCACCTACTGCAATGCCACCACGACTGCCAGATTTGCAAAGTTCCACCAACACTAACAGGACCACCACATACATTGACCCAAACTGAGATTTCAAACCAAAGCAGTTGTTCATCAACCAGTCAAGTTGCAGTTTACATCCACGTCTGTCTCGTATAATGAATGAAGACTTTGAAGACTGTGAGGACACGCCTGATGGGAAAAGATATACAGAGACATTTACTATCACTTAGAAAGAAATTTGTGACAGAAAAACAAACACAAGAAAGATGCATAAAAGCTTTAATACCACAACAGAAAACACTAATTTCTGATTGGCTGGCAGGTGTCTTTTCAAATCATTTGTGCAGATTTCACTGCATGTTTCTTTTCTACCTGATCTATATTCATTTTATACCTTCTTTCACCAACTTGTATCAATTTTTTGTTTTCTGTGTGATGGGATGTTATCATGTTCCTGTGTTTTTTATTTATTTTTGATCACAGTACCTCTGTGAGATCAATATAATGCTCACAATCTGGTCCTGCAGATCTCGTGTTCACCACATGGTGTCAGTGTTTGTAAATGTACCCCTTCACAGGAGCTTCAGCACCACAGACAGAGCATTAGATTTGTTAAGTTCAATATAAGTTTGTAAAGTTAAGAGCTGATGTGGATAAAGTTAGTCAATTGTTAAGTTTCATTCCTTGGTCGTCAAATACCAACTCTTTTGTTTGGTGGCTCAGACCAACCTCGGAATGAGACTTAACAATGAACTAACTTTCTCCAGAATTGCTTACTGCACCTTTAACAGAAGTATCCCAGTAAAATTATTGTAATCTGCAACCTTAACTTTTACGCTGAATAATGTTAAACTACTTAAATTGGTTGAACTGGTTCCTGTCATTCTGTCCCTGTATTTATTGTCCAGTGTTTGGCCTCAGCATCAAGCACTTTGACAGAGAAAGTAGCTGTTGTTCCCTATGCTAATGTTGCTGCTGCTGCTGCGCGCGCGCGCGCACACACACACACACACACACACACACACACATGCATACACAGAAACACACTTTGCCTCCATGCGTGCGAGTCTGGGCCTCTGTGTGAATGTCTCAGTGTGTCACCAACAATGATGACAAATGTCTTTGTTTTATAACACACACACACACACACACACACACACACACACCTGATACACTGTAATGTTTATATTTATAATGGGTTTTATATAAAGTGTTGCTGTTTTGCTGTTTTATGACATTTCTGCAGCTTTGGGAAAATGATTTTGATGCCTGTATGTTCGATAAAACGAGTTACAGCTTTGCAGAAGTTGCACAATTGAACAATTTTAATCTAAACTAGAAACTGGAACGATTTCACTTTAAATGCATGATGACTTTTGCTGGGTTGGTGCCTCACCACATACAGCTGGTGCCCTTTTTATTCCACCACCGTTCCTTATTACATTTCTGCTGTCAGTCAGTATGGTGGTTGGATTCGCTTTGCCCCAATGACGCACAAAAGATTCATGCTCCAGTGTTACCTAAACTTGATGAGTTAAATGTCTCTTATCTCCAGTGTCAGCTCTGCTCTTTCCTCTCCTTTTCTCTCGACTTGGATGCGCCAGGACGCGTGCCAAAGCTTGGTGCGTAATGGACACCGATCCATCATTTGTTCTCCTCCTTCCTCCTCCTCTCCGCCGTGTTCCCGACATGCTGGGATGTCTCGAGAGTCCAGCGAGAGGAGGAGAGATAGAAAGAGTCAGATGACAATAAACCGTTTGAGTCACCATCTGAGGGGACGACACGCACGCCAACTCGTGAATGGATGGACATATGGACACATAGAGAGGGAGAAAGTGGCACAGAGAGACAGACGGACGGAGACTGAGTGAAAGGGAGAGAGAGTTAGTGTCCTTTACGCACATTACGCACAGATCTTTGCCGTGCGCCCTGGCGCATCCAGTCGCCAAAGTTTGCAGGAGGACAGCAGAGGATTAAATGACTTTTTGTATCTAAATGTTTGATTTGAACTTAAGTTTCACTGCTTCTGTTTCGTCTCTGCGGTTGTGTGTCTCCGCTCCGGCTGTTTCATACTAAATGCTGCGGCGCTGTTGCTCGGACCTCCCCGTGGTTTTGGAGCAGGTGTTTGATTCACGGTAACAGTTTTGTCTCTCGGCGCATCAGTAACTGTTTGGACAGGTTTCATCGTGTCTCCGGGCGGACATGTCGGGACAGAAACCCTCCTTAAGGAGCGGTGACTCCGCTCAGAGCCGTTTCCAGGTGGATGTGGTCACAGAAGCAGCACCTGCAGCACCTGCCCCGGCCACGGCTCCTGCCCCTGCCCCGGCTTCCACCGATGTATCTAAGCAGCCGGAGGAGTCCAAAGGCCGCTTCAGGGTGGTAGGGTTCCTGGATACGGGCGCGCTGGGCAGCGCGATGGACATCGGGGCCCCGCCTGATTTGTCCCACGAGCCGGACACTGCGAGGAGCGACTCGGTCAGCATCCATTCAACAGGCACAGGACACACGCACATCTCTGACTCCCACTCCAACACCTACTACATGAGGACCTTCGGACACAACACCATAGACGCGGTGCCCAACATCGACTTCTACCGGCAGACAGCTGCGCCTTTCGGGGAGAAGCTGACCAGACCGTCGCTGTCGGAGCTGCACGATGAACTCGATAAAGTAACGACAACAAACCCTGTTTACATTACGTCCATCACTGAAATAAATTCAGACAAATACAGCAAAGCTTAATGTCCCATTAATATTATGGGCTTCAGGATCTCACAAATAAGACGAGGTGGTAGAAATAGGCCTATTCAGACTTTTTTTTACTAATATTTAAAGCAATGGAGCAATTCTCATTCATCTGCTGAAAGTGGAGAGCTTCTGTGCTTTTCAAAAATCCCATTTTCAGGGGCGGGCCTGCAAGCATGATTTGTGATATCACAAATAGTTTGGAAGCCAATCCTTAACACAGAATTCAATTGATGGACAACAGGTGTTTAAACTGCTGTTGTCCAGCAATTCAGTGTATACTATAGATTATGGATTTTTGGTGAAGGAGAGAGAGAGAAGAACTTTTTTGTGGAAAGAACATATCAGATACAAATTATTATTCAAAATAGAGCAATTTATATACATGTTAACCATGCATGGAGAGGCTCTTCAAAGAATC
This sequence comes from Lutjanus campechanus, assembly GCA_027495735.1. Taxonomy (NCBI): domain Eukaryota; kingdom Metazoa; phylum Chordata; class Actinopteri; order Lutjaniformes; family Lutjanidae; genus Lutjanus; species Lutjanus campechanus. The sequence goes on from JAJHUR010118588.1 coordinate 9,270, forward strand.
AACCAACTGCACCACCTCCTGATTTCAGTGTTCTGAGTACAGTTTCCTAAAGGTGAGGTTTTGTACCTCATAAACAGTATCCATACGTATATGTATCGTTTATACTTGTCCACCTGAAAGAAGTCAGCTTATCTCAGTAAACAGACGTCTTAAACAGAAAACATTCCCTTTACTCCCATCTGACAGACCCTGAGTGGGCTCAGTGACATCACTGAAGGCATGACCCCAACACACACACACACACACGGATGCACACACACAATGCTGCCTCTTATGACCCTGCAGGCATCCCCTGCCGCGCTCCCACTCCACTGTTACAACTACTGTAGGTAGCTGTGACATAGACATACATTGTACATTGACAGTGAGCATAGTGAGTATTCTGACAGCAGGATGCTGGATGACATTTGAGCTCTCGTGACAATGACTTCAAAAGTGAAATAACCAGCGGTGTAGGACTGGGGGAAAAGAGGACTGAGTATTCAGGGCCCTGATGTGAGGAGGGACCACAAAGATACTAGAATGAACAGCCATGGACGCAGGTAGGGGCCCATAGAGAATGCCTGCAGCTCAGTTATAAGAGTTGGCAGCTGTTAGCAGCTGCCAGTTTGACTCCCACCTGCGACCCACCTTTCTTTCGACCCCTTTCCTGTCATATCTTCAAGTGTCCTTCTCAAATAGTGGCAAGATGCCCCAAAAAGGAATCTTTTTAAAAAAGGCAATTGGTCCATCAAGCAAAATGTAATCGATCCATCCATCTATCTGAAATACAACAGACTATTTTTATGAGCGTGCTCCACATGTTATCTGATATGCAAGTATATGTGTTAAATGTGTAGACCTTATGTTTGTGGAAATAAAGCTTTGATTAAAGGGGAAAAAAGCATTTAGTATTGTTTGGTATCAGCTAAATTTTATGTTTCTTTAAAATAATGATTAATTGTTAATCGTAAGAATAATCAGTTCAGGAAAGTGCTCACAATTTGCAACCCTAAAATCTATATATCTGCATAAAATGTATTTAGCGGGAAGTAGGACAATGACAATGCTGTGTTGTCTCTCTACAGACTTGTGGATTTGAGGTGAAAGAGTACCTCAGAGGTTCAAGTGCTAAATTATTATTGTTTTTTTTTATAACAATGATCATCATGATACAGGATGTTGTAAAATGTGGGGATTGTGAACAAGAGGAGCAACGTGTCTACTTGATTCACCTAAAATATGGATGTGGAACAGCCTCAAATCCCTGTCAAAATGGCAAAATGCTCATGAGTTAGAACTTTTTCATCCAAAGTCAATATATATATTTAAAATGCAACGGCCAAAAAGCCATCCTATTTATCCTGTGAACTCACTCTGATAAGTAACTCTTAACAGCAACACATTTCTGCAACAACAGATTGATTTATCAACTCTTCTTGTCAGCTCTAGTACATGTCTCTATTACTCACCTGTCTGTCTGTCTCTTTGTCTTTTCTGTCTCTGATTCATCTTGGCTGTGACTGGTTGTCAGGAGCCTTTTGAGGACGGTCTGGCCAATGGAGAGGAGCCATCAGCAGCCGAGGAGGCCGCGGCCTTGGCTGCAAAGGAGGCAAAAGGAGGAACTGTCAAGTTTGGTTGGGTCAAAGGAGTCTTGGTTAGTGTTATCTACATGGAGAAATGTTAAAGGAGCATTTCACTGTTTCTTCTTGTTCAACATACCTTATCAAATAAGTGTTATTAATCATGGAAAGGACCACACCCTATTTTTCCACTGTAGTTTTATTTATCCAATCCTTCTGTGGATACACAGTGGTGCCTGTAACCATGTGTGTGTGTGTGCGTGTGCGTGTGTGTGTGTGTGTGTGTGTGTGTGTGTGTGTGTGTGTGTTGCAGGTCCGCTGCATGCTGAATATCTGGGGTGTGATGCTTTTCATCCGAATGTCCTGGATTGTTGGACAGGCTGGAATAGGTCAGTACAAATAAGCCATGTTAGACTTTAAGGAAAGTGTCAGCTCAGGTTTCCTGCCTCCAAACCAGCCAATCAAAGTGAACTTTTTCTAAAGATCCCTTATATCCCTTAAAGCCATAGAAAAATTAACTGTGACTGTGGATTAAACCTGGCTGTTCAAGAGCCATAAGATTACATAAATGATCAATCTCTGATAGCTGTTTTGCCATAGCTGGGAGGCTAGACTGTAACATGGTGTGTCATCTATTTTACCATAACATTTCCAGATAATAGGTGAAGTAATTCAATAGGAAGTCTCATTGAAATCTTCTGTATCTGTAACTAAACAGTTTTTTGGTTTGTTTTTATTTGTTTACATGTAATAGCACTGACCATTGCAATCATCCTGATGGCCACTCTGGTCACCACCATCACGGGTCTGTCCACCTCTGCTATAGCAACCAACGGCTTTGTACGAGGAGGTGAGACAGCAGCTGTACACAAGCTTTTATTATGAAAAATGATGATGAAACAACGATTGATACCATGTGTCCCTGCTGTCCAGGTGGAGCTTACTACCTGATCTCCAGGAGCCTGGGGCCGGAGTTCGGAGGCTCCATCGGTCTCATCTTTGCCTTTGCCAATGCTGTGGCTGTGGCTATGTATGTCGTAGGCTTTGCAGAGACAGTCGTTGAGATGCTGAATGTGAGAAATTCTCAAGTATTACTATTCAAACATCCATATGTCTGTCTTTCATGCACTGATTCTGATATTGCTCTTGTTCCTGCTTCAATTGTTGGTTGCAGGATGTTGATGCTCTGATGACTGATGAGCTAAATGACATTCGTATCGTCGGGACTCTGACTGTGATCCTGCTGCTGGGAATCTCTGTAGCTGGGATGGAGTGGGAAGCCAAGGTAGGCCTGTGAATCCACAATATCACAGAAAACAGTGGACACCTCAAATCCTCTGCTGACATCTCGAACACTGACATATGATGCTAATAGCAACAAAAAAAAAACTGCACTTCCTCCAATGGCCACCAGAGGTTGAATCCAAAAGTGAGTCAATCCCATAGTAAAATGTTAACTTTACAGTACCATACGTACCATACCAACCATAGCTAATGTCCCATTCAGGATAACTGTATGGGGGTGACTTTTCATATAACTCAACCTTTTAAATTATATTAAGGCTTAAAGTTATATGTAATTAAGGGTGCGCCCACTTTGAGTGACAGGTGGGTGTCATCACAGGTGGCCAGCTGATAGCTGATAGCTGATGCCCATTTTCAGAATAGCCAGTTGTTAGCTGAGCTTCAAAACACTGTGAGTTTGAAAACAGCTCTTCAGAAACGTCTAGGTGAGGTCACGGGTGCTCTGTCCATTATTTATTATACTGTTTATGGTTCTAATTAGCAAATGTTAGCATGCTGGCATTAGCATTTAAATCAAAACACAGCTGTTTCCTATAAGCTAATCAGACATTAGCCAAGTGGTAAGTATGAACATACTGTAATTTGCTAACTAATATAATTTGTGTAATTTGATAATTTCATCTGAGAACACCGAAATATCAGGATGTCCCTTACTTCAACCCCCCTCCCCATTTCTTTTTATCTCTGTCTCTCTGTCCATCAGGCTCAGATTGTCCTCCTGGTCATCCTGCTGGCAGCCATCGCTAACTACTTCATAGGATCCTTCATGCCAACAGAAAGCAAAGAACCCAAAGGATTCTTTGGTTACCACAGTCAGTCTGCACTCTCTTTGGCTTATCCAACTTTTGGTCTATTCTGTAACAGTTAAAAGTGTCCCTGACCTAACAATCACATTGTTAGAATTTAAATTGTTTTGGCTCTCTCCTCCTACAGGCGCCATCTTCCTAGAGAACCTGGGTCCAGACTTCAGAGATGATGAGACGTTCTTCTCAATGTTCGCCATATTCTTCCCTGCAGCCACTGGGATCCTGGCTGGAGCCAACATCTCCGGAGACCTCAGCGTGAGTTTTACGTTTTGCATTTTACAATAATTGTATAATTTTTGACAGAGAAAAAAATTAGAGTAACAAAAAGTGAAAGTCATCCAAATCTGACCATTATCTCATTATCTCTTTAGGACCCCCAGTCAGCGATTCCTAAAGGTACTCTGTTGGCCATCCTCATCACAGGAATCACCTACGTGGTTGTCGCCATCTCTGCAGGTAATATTATAATACTAATAATGTTATACAGCTTGTCTCCAAAAATTCTGAGTCCTCTAGATTCAGTGTTGACTACATCTGTTGCAACTATTTATTGTGTGATGGTGAACTGAGTCACAACTTTAATGGTTTGAGAATGGTCAGCTTTTTAAAATTGCGGATTGTTGTATTTTGTTTGAAACCTACAGTATATTCATATGAAAATACCGTCGAAGGTAAATATTTGTCAAACATGAAAAGATTTACACTGTTGTGATTATGCAGGTCTCTAATGTAAAAATAGAAAAGTTAAAAAAGTAAAGCAACCAGCTGCAAAGCCTGTTTGAGTTTACTCAACCAAGGACTAATGTGTTGAGCCAGCTGGGCTGAAGACATTAACTCAAAGTGCTATCTTAAATTTGTCAATCTTAACATTACTATTCAGATCTACTCATGTATGGAAGTTAAGAAAAAATAATTAATTACAGTTGATGAACTGGAAATGATGTGTTCTTATTTGTCTTATACCATATACTGTGCATATATAGGCCATATGTCTACCACTTATATTTCGAAATAGGGCAAGTTCTCTGTACAGCTGGTTCATTCAAACGTACAATGTGTTCTTATTGTGAGGGGACAAATATCCCCAAGAACAGACAGTTTCTACTTCAAGTTTCCAAATTAAATAATTTAAGTTTTCTTGACTTAAGTACACCTAATCAGAATAGTAATGCTAAAGGCAAACAATGCAGGATCGTATTTGGATCATATTTGGAAAAGCAGGAAACCTGTCCACTGTTTTCACAGTAATGTCAGTGTGTGTTGGTGTTCTCCTGCAGGCTCCTGCGTCGTCAGGGATGCAACCGGTGACCTAAACGACACTGTGAGCGACACGGTGAACTGCACGGACGCCGCCTGCACGCTGGGCTACGACTTCTCCATCTGCAAGGAGGGAGGCTGTCAGTTCGGCCTGATGAACGACTTCCAGGTAACACTGAAGCTCACAATGACACACGCTAGGCTCAGGGGTTGATTTTAGGAGCACTGATTTCAATAATCTGTTGGAATAACTAAATCAAGCAGGGTGGGTCCATCATGCACAGTGTGGACTGTACTGGTTGCTGGTTTGTGGTGAAGGCTACAGATGACAGATTGGGGAGAAAATGCAACCTTTGCCTTCAACAAACTGAGGGTTTGTTAAAAACTTTTATCATCTGATTGCTTGTGCTGACTTCTGATTGCTGCAGCTTAGTGATGGCCATGGATGGTGATTAAATGTTATCAAGCAGACAGCATTGATGAAGAAATCTGCGATGTTAAGGTCTAGATTCCAAGTTGTCTTGGACAGTACTGAGAAGATCTTATACTTTTAACAAATATTTTGACATATTAATATAGTATGACAATGTGGTAGCAATTTGGGGCATTTTTGCTTTTACTGATAGAGGCATAAGGCATAAGGGAAGAGATGGGAGAAGAGGAGGAGAATAATAACTTATTAGTTGTGGATTATGTTTTTGGTTACAGTAAAGTGTTTGTGTCTTAACCATCAGGCCACCAGGAAGCCCTGACGACACTGATATTGATGTTTCTAGTAGATATTAACACAAAGGAGGTTTCTTGAAATTGAAAATTTGAATTCATAATTTGCAATGCAGGCATGATGCGTTATCAGGCATTTATTGTTTATTTCACTCAAAACACTCAGACAAGCTCAGGAATTTGTGTTACATAAAGGCCGAGACACAGTGTGACGTGCATCAAAGCACCCACAGCTATTGTTTTCTGTGGAAGCCCACACACTGACGACGATGCGGTTCAGGATACGACACTGTCCTGTTTCTTGTCACTGACACACATCAACAAAAACAGGAATCTCATCACATTCTTTCCCTGGATGAACAAATTCAGTCGATTTACATTGACAGTGTCTTGCTACGAGCGTTGCTTCATGCTATGTTATAAACTCCAATCCCAAAAATGTTGGGAGATTTTGTAAAACGTGAATAAAAACATAATGCAGTGATTTGCAAAACCTTTTCGACCTACATTCAGTTCAATACAGCACAAAGATAAGATACTTAAAATTCAAACTGATTAACTTTATTGTCTTGTTGTGTTTACCACACTCAGTAAGCGTTTGGGAACTGAGGACACTAATTATTGAAGTTTTGAAAGCAAAATTCTTTCCCATTCTCGCGTCATATACGACTCCAGTTGCTCAACAGTCTAGGCCATCCACTGTCGTACTTAACATTTAATAATGTGCCACACACTTTCAATGGGGGGCAGGTCTGAACTGCAGGAAGGCCTGTCAAGTGCCCAAACTCTTTTACTACAAAGGCACACTGTTGTAACGCATGCAGAATGTGTTTTGGCATTTTTTTTGCTGAAATAAGCAGGGACGTCTCAGGATCAACATTGTCTGGATGGCAGCGCGTGTTGCTCAAAAATCAATATGTCGTTAAGCATTAATGGAGCCTTCACAGATGTGACAGTTACCCATGATGCCATGGGCACTAACACACCCTCATACCATTACAGATGCTGGCTTTTGAAGTTCCTCTCAGTCCCTACATGGACGGAGTGTGTTGCCCTTAATGCAGCCCTCAAGACTAGGAAAAGACTCACTTAACTTAATCCTGATATTATAAAGACACACGGTACACACTTTGGTTTTGATACATATGATACGTTTTGTTTTATTTGTTCATTTAATTTTTTTTTTGTTTTTTTGCTTTATTTATATATAGTATTCTATTTTTTTCCAAAACATTTTTTAAAGTTAGTTATAAAAGTTCATGGGATCAAAAATATTTTTCTTAATCTAAAGTCTTGAAGAATATTTGGTTTCATCACAATATTGATTTTATACTGATGAAACACAAAGTAGCTCGGCTCACTGGGTGTAAATTTCTGCATCAACAGACTTCTTGTCAAATTAAAAAAGCACTTTTACATTCTGCTGTGGTTGTTTAACACGAGTGAGAATCGTGTCAGACTGCATGTGGTCATAGATGCATGCACTGTGTGTGTGTGTGTGTGCGTGTGTGTGTGTGTGTGTGTGTTCCCAAACAAAGTACAGCAGTGATAATAGTGACTGTTGTCTTGAGTCACAAGGTTGGAGCTGGTTGGAGCTGAATGAGAGCATTGACAGCATCCACCTACACACACACACACACACACACACACACACACACACACACACACACAGCTCACTGACACTGATATCGCTGACATGGTCCTCAGTCTCGTCCACTGCTACAGACAGAAACACTTGTTTCATTAAAATTCTTCTTTATTTTACGTTCTGCTCTGTAAACTGCATCGCCAAGATCTGGTGAACAGAAAAGCAGATGTGAATAAATCCAACATCTGTGCATGTTTCTCGTCCTCTTACATGCTAACAGACAACACATAATGTTGGTAGGTATTTATGATGTTTGAGATCCACTGCATTCCCTTCAGTCTAGGTACAGTTAACTTTGAAATTGCATGCAGTGAATACACCAAGGTCCAGTTTTGCATGCAGGGCATATTTTATTTAACCCAAACATGATCTTTAACCACATTTATTTTGGTTACCAAGATGACAAAGTCCACCTGCCTGTGCTTGACAACAAAGTGTCACCTGACTATGGATCTGCTCTCCACAGAAGTTAATGGGAAGGACTGGTGAATAACTTGCACTCAAAATTGGACACGAGTAAAGTTGTGTTATTTCCATGCTGATTGAAGAGACTGTCTTCTGTTCTTCACCTCAGTCAGTACTTCTGAGATGATTTTCATGTTTAGCTTGTTTAGGAACTTTTTTCTGGGCATTGGTTTAGCTGTTAACTCCAAAAATGCTCTCGGCACAGTGCTGCTTATACTCCTGATAAACTTAGTACACACCGCCACTTCAGGCCTCACGACTTTCAAAAACTCAGAATTTGGAAAAAGCTGCGACTGGAGCAAAGGACAGATATATTTTGCACGTCACTGTGGGACAGATTGTAAATGCATATTCTAAGAAAAATTAGAAAACCATTATTAACTCCTGATTATAGCATCAAATAAACGGGGGATGGGGAGTTAGATGTTGTGTTTTGAACTTGAACTTGAAGTTCTTGTTCCTGCAGTCTGGATAAGATATTTCATGGCTCCATATGCCTGAGCTGCCAGACCTGTTGCTTTGTTTTTGCAAAGGATTAGCAGTAGAATAAACAATAAAATGAAATCTGGACCTCCACCAGCCACACAGTAGTGAGATGTTTAATCTGTCGGTTGATTAATCAGACTGATTATCTGGCATTGTGAGATAATCTGCGCTCATCAGGCTGATAACAAAAGATGTCTGCAGACATATCTGCAGACAGCCTTGTGGTTGCTGTGGAACGACGTGCTAAGGTGGTGAAAAAGTTTGATTTGATCCCTGTACTGTAACTGTCACGCATCCTGCTGTAAAAGTTTGCTTAAATGTCACAACTATACTCACTAAACAAGCTACTTGAGTCATGTGACTTGTTTGCAAACCTTGAATGGATTGTAACGGGTCATTGTGTGTGAACCTAAAGGTGTGTGTGTGTGTTTGTTGTCCAGGTGATGAGTCTGGTGTCGGGTTTTGGTCCTCTGATCTCTGCTGGGATCTTTTCAGCCACTCTGTCCTCGGCTCTGGCCTCACTGGTCAGCGCGCCCAAAGTCTTCCAGGTCAGAAATCAACTACTTTATTTTATTTTATTTTATTGTTAAAGCTACAAAGTGGATCTTGATTTAAGATTTTTTTTTGTCAAAAGTCCATTTCCAAGACCAACAATATTGTTTTACATTCAAACAGAATCGCCTTAAGTTTTACACAGGCCTTGATTTTCATCCCGCATTCAATCCAGTCCAATCGATCACCAAACGTCAATGTTTTAATATCATCTTTCTCTCTGAACAACTTGACAAATGAAGTGAGTGAATGAATGAATGCTGCTGTGATTCTAGGCCCTGTGTAAGGACAACATCTATCCAGGGCTGGGTGTGTTTGCAAAAGGTTATGGGAAGAACAACGAGCCTCTCCGTGGATACGTCCTGACCTTCTGCATCGGCCTCGCCTTCATCCTCATTGGTAGGCTGCTGTATGTTGCTGCTCCATCCAAACACAAACTTTATTTTTTAAATTTTATTTGAATATTGAACCTATCTGTTGTCGTCTGCCAGCTGAGTTGAACATCATCGCTCCCATCATCTCCAACTTCTTCCTGGCCTCTTATGCTCTCATTAACTTCTCCGTCTTCCACGCCTCCCTGGCCAACTCTCCAGGTAAACTCTGAAAACTGACCTTTGACTAGAGTCACACTTTCCCTTATTTCTATAATTTTCTTAATATATTAAAGGTGAAAATGGAAAGTTGTTAGGTTCAGGTGCCAGGAGTCTTCCAAAAAATGGAAAATTAATCTACGTCATCATTCTTATAATAGATGGAATTTTGTGACAATATCAAGAACTGCCCTGAGACAGTGCTGTGTTTCTCACCACAGGGTGGCGCCCCAGCTTCAAGTACTACAACATGTGGGTGTCTCTTGCTGGAGCAATCCTGTGCTGCGTGGTCATGTTTGTCATCAACTGGTGGGCAGCTCTGGTCACTCTGCTCATCGTCCTCGCGCTCTACATCTACGTCAGCTACAAGAAACCTGGTTAGAAAATTTCCTTACTCCTCTGAATTTATCCCAGTAGTTCCCAACCTTTTTGGCTTCATCATTTCAGTCAACATATATTCACATATCTAGACTAGTCTAACTGGAGTTTGTGCTGTTTCCTGCAGATGTGAACTGGGGTTCGTCCACTCAGGCTCTGATCTACAACCAGGCTCTGACTCACTGTCTGAACCTCACAGGAGTCGAGGACCACGTTAAAAACTTCAGGTCAGCTCGAGGGTTAAATTTGGGCTCTGATTCTGGGTAGAGACGCGGCACTGTTAAAGGTTTTAAACTGAGTCTGACCCCTAATGCTAAAATATTGATGCTGCTTAAGCTGGAGCTTTAGATAAAAGCATTCTATCAGAAATAGACAACCTTGAAACTGAAGAGGTTTTGTGTTGAAATACAGCAGCCAAATTCCTCAGTAAACCACAGCTTTTCCAGGCTTTGGATCAACATGTTATTACAATTATTATTTATTACCAAAAAAAGAGTTTGAGCTTGATGTTTAAGTAGGTGTCTAAGTGATTAAATTACATGTTTACAGGCCGCAGTGTTTGGTGTTGGCTGGATATCCAAACTCTCGTCCTGCTCTGCTTCAGCTGGTTCATTCTTTCACCAAGAACGTCGGCCTCATGGTCTGCAGTCACGTCAGGACTGTACGTAAAGATGAACTGCTTTATGAAACATCTCACCCTGATCTTCAGTCTGTGTTATTCAGTGTATTCTTAAGATCACTGAAACATCTTCTGCTATAACTTCTGATATCTTCACCCGTGTCTCTCTTCTGATCAGGTGTCCCGACGGCCAAACTTTAAAGAGTTGGCCCAGGATCGCGCCCGCTGTCAACGCTGGCTCAACAAAAAACGCATCAAGGCCTTTTACACCACTGTTTTCTCTGACAACCTGAGACATGGGACACAATTTCTCCTGCAGGTACGAATACCTGGCTGGCATTAAACTCCAAATCGCCAATCAGAAAAATATCTTTTCCTCTAACATTGTACTGTCATCTTTATGAAATTAATATCTAATTAATTATTGAAATGGTCTCTGGTTCTTATGCTGTGTTCTTAATTTTGTTATTGGTACTTATTCATTTTCATTTTACACATTTTTACAGCTGCTGTGACATTAATGATCCATGAACCAAATCACTTCAAACTTTTAATTAAATAAGTCAGCACACATTTGATCTATAAATGTTTTTGAATTTTAAGACTTTCTCATACACACACCTACTTTCTATGTAATATAGCCCCAGGTAATAATAACCCCATCTGGCTTTATTTCATACCAAACCTTCCTCGTTAAAGTAACTCAAATTACTATAGCACAGGTAATTTGCTACAGATGCAGTGTGCAGACGTTTGTCACATGTCTGTTCTCTGATCTTCAGGCGGTTGGTTTGGGTCGTCTGAAGCCCAACACTTTGGTCATGGGTTACAAGAACAACTGGAGTGATGGAGACATGAGAGACGTGGAAATTTACATCAACATTATACAGTAAGACCTGATGCGTATTTTAAAAAGAGCTGCTAAAATTTCACAGTGGTACTTTTATTCAACCAAAAACATGTTCAGGATTTATGGCATGTCTGTAAGGAAACACAATTACCTTCATTTTTAATTTTGAAGTTCTGGTGGTAACGTTTTATTTGAAGGGGATGCACATGACTGACAACTACTGACAACCCCAACTATATATAAATATTAGGGTTGGGATTAGGGTATGGACACAGGAAGTGAAAAATCAGGCATAATAAAAACCGTCATGTAAACTTCTAATGACTTTTTCCTTTTTTACTGGCATTTATTTTCATTGCGCACTAGCATTTGTGGAAGGAAAGGTTTAACTTTGTTTTTTACCTGCTGTTTGTCACTAATATGTATAAGTCTATAATACTCAGATTAGGGCAAGACAAGGCAGGTTGAATCTATCGAGCTAACACAGGTGAGGTGTTTTAAGGAGTTTAGAGTGTCAATCTGAATCTCAGCACTCAGGAGGATAAATTTACGTTCTGTCTATAGAGCAGATTTCATGTACAGGATGGTGAAGATTTGACTTGAATTATCTGTTTATGTTCCAGTGATGCCTTTGACCTGCAGTTTGGAGTGGCAATCCTTCGACTGCAGGATGGACTAGACATTTCTCACATCCCTGGACAAGGTACACCTGTCTTTTTTTCTGTTCATCTGTCCATCTACCTGCTGCATGCACTCCATGCACTGTATCCATCTCCATCTCCCTGTTTGTTCCCACAGATGACCTGCTGTCATCACAGGAGAAGCCGCCAGTCAACAGTAAGGACGTGGTGATTTCTGTCAGTCTGCCTAAAGACTCCGACTCTGACTCCTGTCCTTCAAAAACCACCAGCAACCAGAGCAGCCCGCTCATCGTGAGAGGTAGCGATCGTGGCACAGGCCAACTTGAAAGCTCCTCTGCTCCTTCGCCTTCACATATTCTGTGTTACTTTTCAATAATGGCATATTTTCCTGGTCTCCCCTTATCTTTATCCCTCCCAGAAATAGGTCCAGCATGAGTTTAGCCTCGCTTAGCACCAACACTGGAAACAGAGGGAAACTGCTAGCCGAGCTATATTAAATTTACTGTTATTCAGGCAGCTTTGGGGTTGTTGGATGTTGTGTTTTTATCTTCTCAGTTGATCTCTGTCCTTGACTGACTCACTTGGGAAGACAGAGAGCAAGAGGGTTTTTCAATGTCAAACTATTTCTTAAACTTCACTCATGTTATGTTATGTGATGTCTGTTACAGAGACCAAATCTCCTCTGAGTTTGACTGACCAGCGTCTGTTGGAGAGCAGCCAGCAGTTTAAGAAGAAACAGGGCAAAGGAACCATAGACGTCTGGTGGCTGTTTGATGACGGAGGTCAGTTTCTCTATCTATTATGATGAAGACGGTTTTCTGAACACCAAACCAGAGGTTCTGAAACTGTGACTCAAACCGAGCACTAATGTCCATCAGTAAAGTGTATGTTTGTGTTTGCAGGTCTGACTCTGCTGATTCCCTTCCTGCTGACCAACAGGAGCAAGTGGGGCGACTGCAGGATTCGTGTCTTCATAGGCGGGAAGATCAACCGCATCGACCACGACCGCCGAGCGTGAGTGATACAATCTGTCTTACCTATTCTATAAAAATTACAGGTGGAGAAAACAACTGTTTCTGCTTGACTGGTTTTCATCATGACTATCCTGAACATTTTTACTCTCTGCATACTGTATGTATGTTCAACATGGTGTGTGTGTTTCATGACAGGATGGCCACGCTGCTCAGCAGGTTCAGAATTGACTTCTCGGACATCAACGTCCTCGGAGACATCAATACCAAACCCAAGAAACACAAGTATGACCTCTGATGGAGTCTTCTTCAGCTCCTTTATTGTGACAGATTTTTATTCAGTGACTTGACATGATGATGCAAATGTTACAAAATAAGATAAATGAAGAGGATATTTAAAGTAACCCTGAACTTTTATTGAGAAACACAGAACACAGAAAATGGTTTGGAAATGTTGAAAATAAATAATTAAGTAAGGGCTGATTAAGACTGGAGTTGTTCCAGCTGAGTTGTTCAAACTGATAACACTACCGTAAAACAGTCTCCGTGTGGTTTTGCAGTAAACTGACCTTTAAGGAGCTGATCGAGCCGTACAGGCTGAAGGAAGATGACATGGAGCAGGAGGCTGCAGAGAGGCTGAAGGCTCAGGAACCCTGGAGGATCACTGACAACGAACTGGAGCTCTACAAGGCCAAGGTCCACCCACACACATCATGCATCAACCAATCTGACCAGTCACGCTTTTTTTTTAGAGATAGCTAATGTGAACATATTGTGTGCGACTTTCAGACCAACCGTCAGATCAGACTGAACGAGCTGCTGAAGGAGCACTCCAGCACAGCAAAACTCATCGTCCTGTAAGAACTTCAGATTTTTGTTCAAGTAGAGTTTGTCCTCTTTTTTTCCTGTCAGATTCCACCTTTAATATCATTATAAGGAATATAATTAAATGGTTTATCATCATGTGTTTTGTTTTACTCACTAATTACTATGTAACTCATGCAGAGGACAAACCTTGTCATCCAGAAACCTGAGTAGGTGGTGCAAAGGATTCAGTATTCAGATTCTTTACTGAAGTAAAAACACTGATACCACCCTCTACTCTGTACTCTGTTACAACTAGAAGTCCTGAATTAAAAATGTTAATACGTAAAAGTAAGTTTAATCAGTAAAGTGTACTTAAATATTAAAAGTAAAAGTGCTCAATGCAGAAAAATGTTCCCTGTGACTGCCACAGTAAACTATTATACATTATATCATCCTCTTTCATCCTCTCCTCAGTATTGACATAAATCTGTGTGTGTCTGTGTGTGTAGGAGCATGCCCTTGGCCAGGAAGGGCACGGTGTCGAGCGCCCTCTACATGTGCTGGCTGGAAACTCTGTCCAAAGACCTCCCACCTCTGCTGCTGGTCCGAGGAAACCACCAGAGTGTCCTCACCTTCTACTCCTAACACACACACACACACATACACAAATGTACAGTGTCCACACAAAAATGCATGGTCTATGTTTGTGTCTGTATATATTTATTACAGTATTACACCGCCTACAGCTGTACGGAAGCAGAAACACAGTATTATCATGCTTAAAGGTTTGAGTCACATTTCTGAAACTATCCTGCTGTAAAAAGAAAAAGTCTAATTTTGTGTTTCCATTCAGATTAATTTTAGTAAATTTCGGTCAATTCTTGTTAACAAATTAATCAACCCAATCAGCATTTAGACAGCTGTTTCTTTTTACCTTCAACAATAACAGGCTGTATATTCTATTGCTTCTGAGTGAATCAGAGTAACTCCAGTAAATATTAACCTTTTTGGTCCAACTTTATTTATTTATATTGATAAAATCATGATTTTAGAATGTGTGTTGGTATTCAGATGACTTGTTTTTTTCACCGGGTTTAAAATGGCAGGACACTGTATCTCCTGTAATATTATTTTATACATGATTTTATTAAAATATTAACCAAATCACATGTCTCTGTCAAGCATGTTTCCAGTCTGCTGTTTGGAATTATTTAGAAATATGAGACTCTTTGCAGCAGACATTTTGACACAAAATATTAGAGTAAACACAGGTGTTACCGGTGATACTACATGATACATTCAGATCAAACTGAGGAAGATGGCTGCTGTTGTGCGTGTTGGCTCACTGGAAAGACTCTGCTACACTAAATGGAATGTGACTTTCATTAGTATCATTGCTAAAACCTGTGTTCACCCTGCTATTTCATATCAGTATGGCTGCTGTGAAAAAGGCCTATTATGAATCATTTTAGCTTTTCTGGACCCCAAAAATGCTCTGAAGCAGTGGTTCGTAACCATTTTGTCTTCCCTGAATATTAAATTTGATTATTCTGTCTTATATCATTGAAAGAGCAAATAATTGAATGCCAGATAGCAGGTTTGATTTAAGAGGACAGTTGAAATATCATTATTTCCCAGTAAGCAAAAATCTATGTGCACAGAATTTGTATCTATGAGTGTTTAATAAATGCAACAGTTAGACTTTAATTAGGTCAAAAGGATGTGTAGGCTATCCTATATTATAGGCCTATCTTAAAGTTCAGCTCACGCTAAAATCCAACATATATATTTTTCTCTATCAGCCATCGAGATTTCTGCCTTCTTTCCTATATATTGGAACTAGATGCCACTCAGCTTGTTTATTTTTTAGCGCTTTGAGCTAAAAGATAAGTTTGGAAAAACTCAGCAGCAATTTCTCTTTCCAGAATTGATC
>JAJHUR010118590.1:5994-23316 GCA_027495735.1 Lutjanus campechanus
GGTCCCTTAACACAGATGCACTCTACAAAAAGGGGCAGAGCCGCCTCTTTTTCCTAAGGAAGCTCAGATCTCTAAACATCTGCAGTAAGATGCTGCAGATGTTTTACCAGTCTATTGTGGCAAGTGTTTTATTTTATGCTGCAGTCTGCTGGGGAGGAAGTTTGGGGAAAAAGCAAGCTAGGAGGCTGGATAAGCTTGTGAAAAAGGCTGGCTCTGTGATCGGAGTAAGGATGGACTCTCTGGAGGAAGTTGTGGAGAGAGACACAATGAGGACGGTGGAGGCCATCCTAAACAACATGGATCATCCACTGCATAATACCTTGATGGACCAAAGAAATAATGGTGGTGGAAGGCTCCTCTCTCTTCGTTGTAGGACAGAGAGATACAGAAGATCTTTCATACCAACTGCCATCAGACTCTATAATTCTTATACTAATAGATGAGACTACTGCAGACAAATGAATTTCCCCTTGGGGATTAATAAAGTATTTCTATTCTATTCTATTCTATTCTATTCTATGTACACACATGATGGAAGGGTGGGTACATGAGTCAGATACCTCTCAAGGTGTTAACGACCCCACAGAGGTTAAAATACCTAAAACTCCCCACTAGTCAGTCAGAACTGAAGACAATGAGAAGCGAAAAGTCTTCAAGAACCCAACCAAGACCAGTTGCCTATGATAACCCGTCTACAAATGCCATGACCTGGATGACTGAGAACCTTCACAGACAATGCAATAATAATTCAATAATGATAATTTTACAATAAAGGTCCATTATACAAGAAACAAGAAGTTCATACATACAATTCATCCACAAAGCTGTCTCTAGTCCACAGTCACACATTTTCAGTACCTACAGTTCACACATGGACGGGCATCAACCAACAAACTGCACGCTGCCCATTGCACATGTATGTTTACATAGTCATGTGATCATAAAGTTACAGTTATATGTTTAAAAAAATACATTACATGGTTAGGCTGCAGGTAGCCTCCCGTTAAAGGCTGTGATGGACAAGGAGACAGACAAGTTCTTAAAGCAGTTCAGCCCACATTGGGGGACTCTAAAGCATCTGCCTGAGGGGAGAAGTTGGTACTGATGATGGAGGACATGGACGGGGACTGAAATCATCTTCTGGGCCTGTCTGGTGATAGTTTGTTCAAAGACAATTTATAGTTAACAGTTTGTCTAGTAATCATTTCCTAATTGTGTTCATGTTAACTATGGCAATAATTCATACAATATTTAATACTTAATAAGATGTTATTAACATTAGTTAATACTGTAATACGAATTAACCAGCAGTTAATTAACACTATAATAGGCATTAAGTAATGTTAACAAAGGTTGTTAACATTTATTAAAGGTTTACATCTTAATTAGGGTAGTGACTAACATTAGTATATGGTTGAAAACATTTTTATCTTATTATTTTTGTTAGCAAAACTTCACCATGATTAACCATGTATTAATGCTGTTTGTAAGCATTTTGTGAAGCTGAAAACATGTATATCTTAAGTAACACTTAAATGCTCAAGGATGCTGAATAAGCATTGCTTAAGTATAATTAACCATGTATTAATGCATAAGTATTACTTAACCATACCTAAGTACACATTAATCAACTGTTAGTTAACTATCAATTAAAGTAAATAAACTATTTATAAATGCTTAGTTGATGCTTAGTACTGCATTAATAAATGGAGCCTTATTGTAAAGTGTTACCATGATAATAACAGAATAGCAAAATATTAAAACACCTTCCAGCCTGAGCAGGCATGTGTGTGTGTGTGTGCGTGTGTGTGTGTGTGTGTGTGTGTGTGTGTGCGTGTGTGTGTGTGTCTGCAGGCTGTGGAGGAGCAGCACACAGCAGGACTCCCACTCCCAGATCTGTTCCAGTGCCATGGGACCTGTGATGATTTGGTGCTTCATCAGTGGGGGGAGGACACGTCAGTGCTGCTGAAGAACGCCGGCATGTCCACCACCTTCCACTCCTTCCCAGGCCTGTACCACCAGCTGTCCCAGCCTGAGATGGAGCTGCTGAGGAGCTGGATCCTCAACAAGCTCCCCACCACCTCCTCCTGACTCACTCTACCTCCTTTTTCTCACACAATTTTTGATTTTGTCAATAAAATGTTAGTTTTTTTTAAGTTTGCTGTGTTTGTAGTTTTCATTTCATTTGTAACTCTTACCTCCTTATTCCCCAACTTCATATTTCGTTCTGTTGTACCCACATGTGTGTATAATGACCCCTTCAGGCTCATTACATTTATTTCACAATCATGACCTGCTCAGTGCGCATTATCCCTTGCATAGTATGAGCATAATATAGTATAATATAAAAGCCTTTGTACAGTGAGGCTGGTGCCCAGAAACACTCCAGTGGGCCGGTGAACAGGTATATTTTTCTTCTGTTCCAGTGCGTCATAAGTGAGATAGGATAAGTCATCATCTGTTTCAAATTGTTCTCCAGAAAAAGACAAACTCTGAAATACCATTACAAATACCAGAAAATATCTACAAAATTATGAATAATTAATTTAAAAAAGGTATATATTATAATATAACAACACCCAATAGATAGATAGATAACATATGATTTTGTATTCACATTAACAGATAAAGTCCAGTCTTGTGGTCTGAAGGGTACGTAGCTCTACACAGAGGTTAGGACACACTGGTAAGGATAAGAGAGAGCATTGTGGGCTGGATGAAAAAGTACAACATAAACATCCTTAAATAATGAACTTCATTTAAAACAAATTATAAAGTAACTACTGTAGAATATTTGCATTTATTGAAGAAAATGCATGTGATTGGTGCATGTTAGGGATGCACCGATACTGATACCAGCATTGGGTATCGGCCCGATATTGTCCTCACATGCTCGTACTCATACTCATAAAACTACTCTGATACCCCACACCCGATACCACGTGATGAAAAGTAGCTGCTCGACACAAACAAACATCTAAAGAACCGTCACGATACTTATCCTCTTTTTGTCGTCATCATCAACGAGAGACTCAACAACTGTCCTCAACATCATCCACTAATGAGTGACTTTGGAAACTGTCCATAAAATTCCATGTAAGTCCATGTAAAACTGTACACAGTAAACTGCACAGCTTAATAAGGAATATTAAGTCAATAAAAGTAACTTAGTACAAAAATGTCATGTGTACAATAACTATGGTTACACTTGTAGCAGGAAACAGCAACAATGATTTGTTACATTTAGAAAGTGAGCATGAAAATAAAACATGTTTTTAAAGTTATTGTAAGAACTTTAATGCCATTATTAAGTTCTCGTATCAGTACTCAGTATCAGCAAGTACCCAAATGTAAGTACTTGTACTTGTACTCGGTCTGAAAAAAAAAGTGGTATGGGTGCATCCCTAGTGCATGTGTTGCTGCTGCCGCCTCTCACAGGCTTCTCAAAGAGTCCCAGCAAGAGTTGGCGATTTACACCTGAAGATGCCGCACAAAATCTGTGGCGACAGAATAATCTGTTCAAGAGATATGATGATGATATGTATTTTATTAATGTCCACAAAGTGAAGCTTATCAGTGCCATGCTTCGATATGTCGCACACGTGCATATTGATAAGTAATGTACCAAGTTTCATGTCTTTAAAGATAACAGAATTGGAGAAATATCATGTTTAACTGTTACTGCAGCACGTCCTTACACACTTATCCAACATGACTGTACAAAATGTACAAATTTGGTAACAATCTAATTTAACATTGAAGAGTTATGGCACATTAAGTGCATCAGGCCATGCCCATAAAGGTTTGATAACCAATTACAGACAAATGCTAAATGATATCATAAAACAACTTTCTGAGTTTTGTTCAGGGCCCTCTACATATGCTTTGTACCAAGTTTGGTGAAGATTGGATGAAATATGTGCAAAACCAAGCAAATAATGTTTCACAAAAAATCCAAAATAGCACACAATTGCTTACTTTAGTGTGTGTGTGTTTCCTGTGTTAGATTTGCATGAAAGGTTGGAAATTAAGGACCAGACCATATCTGTGCATAAAAGCAGAGGCCACCTTTCTTTCCTTCACTGTTCTCTGTGTGTGTTGTTATATTTAGGACTGATTAATGCAGGCAGCAGCTGATGAAGCAGTCAGGCCTGGGACTGCTGCTGCACACAAACACTCACTAATGAAGTACTGTAAGGTGACTCCAAAACATTTACTGAGTCCACAATTCACCAAACCGCCTGTGAAAATAGTCCATTATGCACAACTGCCCTCACTTCACCCCGCTTCATGCACAGTTTCAGATCTATTTTTACACTTCGAGTCTATTTTTTCCACATGTGTAACCGCTTTGTTTAAAACTCCTGGAGAAGACATCTCACAACTTTAACACAAGTGTTTCAACCACATCATAATTCACGGCATTCTTCCATCACTATAAAATATCTTTTCTATATTTAGCATGCTCATCTTCCAGCACAGGACGGAGAACTACAGAGAGCACACACTGTTTGATGAAGGAAACTTTTCTTTCAAACCACTCCACATCAATCAGTATGACACTTCCTGATTGGCTGAGGCCCATTGTCATCTGGCCATCGACACACAGCTCCCTAATCTCAAAACAGGTTTTCAGACATGCTTTTGTTGCGGAGGCTGTTTTGGCTCACAGACACATATTCCATTCTAATGAGATTGCTGGTTCTGAAGGCTGTGTTCACTTGTGAAAACAAAATGTATTAGTGCAGCTAAAATAGAATAGAATAGAAATACTTTATTAATCCCCAAGGGGAAATTCATCTGTCTGTAGTAGTCTCATCTATTAGTATAAGAATTATAGAGTCTGATGGCAGTTGGTATGAAAGATCTTCTGTATCTCTCTGTCCTACAACGAAGAGAGAGGAGCCTTCCACCACCATTATTTCTTTGGTCCATCAAGGTATTATTAAAATACAGACAGTGTCAACTTTAGTAAATCTTGCAGTAAACAATGTTTAATGATGTAGAGTTTTTTCATTTGTTTTGGAAGTCACTAGCGTAAGTTTCAAGTCTTTGCACTCAAGTCCCAAGTCAAGACAACATAATAAATAGTGGGTGGAACAACTGTAACGTCACATATAGAAAACTGGTCACCATTCACTTCCATTGTTTGGAAGATTCTGCAACGTTGTTTTCATGTGAAACTCCAGCAGAGTTTTGTGGACTAAAAAACTAAACCCAACCTTCAATCGGCATGAGGGTGAGTAGATAATGCCTGAATTTTCATTTTTGTGTGAACTATCCCTTTACAGGAATGAGTTCAATAATAATTCTGCCCTCTGCACAGTTGTCATGAATGGGGAAATGGGGCATTACTGACCTTCAGATCAGCTTCAAGTGGCCATTCAAGGAACTGCTTCAATTTTCAGTCCCAGAGGCTGTCGCATGGTCAGGACTGACAAGTCCCAAGTCAGGTCTCAAGTCCTACACCTTGAGTTCCAAGTCTTAAACAAGAAGTTGTTGCATTTACTCCAGTAATGTTTAATCTGCACATCTTGCATACTAGTGTTTTACAGTTTTTTACCCTTCCTAATGTGTCCAGAGTGTCTCTTCTGTGTGTGTGTGTGTGTGTGTGCACGCGTGCATGTGTGTGGGGCGTGGCCTCCTGGTTTCCCTCTCCTGCAGTCCTCCAGAGGATCTGCAGCTGTTGAACCTGAGCGCCTGCAGCAGATCAACTAATCAGCTCTACAAGCCACTGCAGTATTTAACTCCGGCTCAGACACCTACACTCTGACAGATCGTTCAGTCACCAGTGCAGCACAGACATCACAGCCAAGTTCTCAGCTTTTGGATAGTTTATTTTTGAGCTCACCAGAGTTCAGTTAATTCTGTGCTCTGTCTGTGACTCAGGTTCACCACATCTGCCTCCCTGAAAAGCAGCCACGGCCAGCCTCGTCCTTGTCTGACAACTTTAAGTTGGATTAAATGTCTGTGTTTTTGGGTAATTTTTTGGTTCATTATGTATGAAGGCAGTTCTGTGCTGATCAAATTAAATGTTATTTCAGTTTGCAGTCCCCAAACAAATGTCAAGCTTGTAGAGTATAATACAAACAACTGACCAAGGCTATTGTAGTTGACTGAATGAAAAAAAAACAACCTATAGTTTCAGTCACCGTGGTCAAATTCGTCATTACAAGAAGCATGAGGCATTGGTGCGTACGTTTGGGACATCTATAGGACGAGGTCAGTTGCCTTCTAAGTGTTGCATGTATTAACTTTTAAATCTTGACCCAAGTATGTCCCAAATGATAATAAACTAAAACAAAAACAAGCTCCATCTCTACAGATTTGGAAAGATTTAATCAGATACTATTTGTCCATAAAAAACATGAAGATAAAAACAAAACAAAGCAATTTCATGAGGTTCCGAAATACATGTATTTTGCTTTATAAGATTTAAAACAAAAAAAATTAATAAAAATAAAAATGAACTAAAACGTTTTGCGATTAACACTAACAAGCAAACTTGCTCAGAAAATAAACTGCAAACAAAATAATAAAAACTAATGAAAAATAGAAATTATAAAAACTCTAAAGACCAGTGGGGTCAGTTTGTTTGGAGCAGCTTGTTCTACACAAAATTACAAACAACCAAAGAAATGATAAAGGAAAACAACTTTATTATAGATAAATGAGTTATTTGCATTTGACCCAGGAGCACAGTGCTGTATGTGGACTACGAATCCATAAATAATTTCAATAAAATTGATGAGATATATCCAAGCACCCTTAGTGGCTATTAGCACAATGTTGTATTATGGCTAGTAACAAACCAACAACAGCCTGGAGAAAAACAAAAAGGTGGTCAGTAATTGTGCTCCTGCAAGGCTGGAATATGAACAGGAGGAACAGAGAGTTGTCCAGCCAGCCTGTCCCTCCAAGCAGAAGCACTCTGTTCTGCCTTTATTGGACACAGTGGACAGAGGGGGGTTGTTGAGGTCCAGCACAGGCTCCAGGACGTCCCTTGCTGTCAAGCAAATGTTAAGCAGGACAGCACAGGTGGTGATGACGGTCGGAGCAAAAGTGTGGTCCACCTCAAGGGTTCTGAACAGCAGGGACCTCCAGCGGGTCAGTTATTGAGCAGGCCTTGGCATGATGGTGGTTGAACCTGCTCTGTACTCTGCCTGCAGTGGCTCACGATACAGGGTGATGATGGCTACAGGATGGCTAACGCAGGGGTAGCCACCATCACCCAACATGAAGTACCCCTTGGGAGGATACAGAGCACCCTTGAACATCCTGCTCTTCTTTAAGACCATGGTGTTGTGAGCAGACCTAGGATTGGGGTATCCTGGGTCTGGAACTTGCCCATCCTGTCACACACTGCCTGGAGCCACCCATCTATGGCACCGACCAACCGAATGCAAAAACCGAACAGTGGGTCAAAAGCTGGAAGCTCTGTCCAGCCTCATCCAGTTCCTGGGCGGTGGGGAACCTGATGACGACCTGGCACAGTGCAGTAATCCTCCTCACGCTTTTGTGGACCAGTCTGCACATGATATATGGGCAAATGTTTCAGCACTCCTTATCATACTGTGGCAAAATTTATGTGTATATATTATTTGTTATTCCATACCTGTAAACAGTAGACAGAGACACTTCAAAGACCTGGGACACTGCACTGTAGGACAGTCCGTGGCCAGCCAGCACACAGTAAGGAGGATACACAGGAATGAGGACGGCTTCCAACAGTTGGCAGTAACCTCATTATAGGTTCCATGGATGCACATAATTTAACTTTCTCTATCAAATTATCTTCAGGACGGGCACGGTGAGATTTTTATGGAGATACCTGCTGAGGGGTGATTTCAGCCTACAAAAGACAGACATGGGATTGTAGCCTGGTTGTGTATTGAAATCTAATATGTTGACTGTAATGATCAACACATGTTGCTATTACGATCACTGGCAGAGGGAGAGTAATTATACACACATCACGCAGGTTCAAGGCGATCAGAAACAGTTTCATGGGAAAAAAATAACAACTGCACACTTACACCACACCACAAAAAGTTTAATGAACAACATTTCAATCACACTTGGATCTTCATCAGGTCAGAATGTTTAAACAATGGGTATTCCACCCATATTGTACCTCAAGGCTGACTGCTGTGTGCAGCAGGTGTAGTTAACACATCCAAAAACCATCATCAAATCAATAAATAACATAGAAAATCTACATAGAGAAAACATGCAGACTATAAGAAAACATCAAATCCATCATCTCACACAGGAAAAATCTGCATGACCTGCACACAAGAATATTTTATAATAGATAAAAGTAAAAAAGACGAAATGTTAAAATCATAAACAGACCTGAGGCAACAACATTCCTCTAAAGGTTAGTCAGATCACGTTACAACAAGGGAAAAAACCTGTCGTATTAATAAAACCAAGATTTAAATCACAACCATTAACTGATACACTGATACAAATTTCTGCATAAGATGTATTTAACTCCCAGAAAACTCCATGTGACGAAGCTCATACCCTCTGCCAACTGCAAGCTCTGCCCCAGTGGGAAAACAGGGTCTTATCTGCACATGTACTGGAATTGCCCAGGGGTAGTGCATTTTTGGATAACAGTATCTACAACCTTATCGAATCTCCTTGATATTAAAAGTGCCACATTGTCCTGAGCTGCTACTACTGAATGATACTTCCTCTGAAGGCCTCCCATCTCATCGAATGCTGGTCTGACAGCGGCAAAAATAAATAAGTTAGCACTCCGCCGGCAGCCTCCTCATTCTCTGTCCTGGAATCACTGGCTACGATCTTTGTTGGACAAATATGAAGCTGTCAGTATGAAAAATGCATAATGCAAAACAATCAACCATCAGTGCCTGGATCTCTTTTACTGACAAACTGAAAGAGCTTTTGGATCCATAGATCATATATGATTATTGTTGTGTAAATACTCCCATCATGTACATTTTCTTTTTTTATTACTTTTTAATCTATTAATTAATTTATTTTCTATGTATTTATTGATTCATTCATTTTACCTCTTCTTTTTCCTCCCTGAATTATTTTCTTCTCGATTTCAGTCTGTTGAGGCCAAATTGACAGTTAAATGTTGTTAAATGTTAAATGTTTTTGTGTGTTATTTGTTTTCCATATAGACCCTTTTATAGTTTGTAAACACTGAGAAAGCTGTGCGGGCACAGAAGTACAGTGGACCAAAACAACTTGTCAATGTGCCGCTACAAACACGAGCAGTTTGGATCGCGTCCTCAGTCCAGTCAACACATTTAATAGCTCGCAGCCGTAGATGCCACCGGTTGCTCTGAAACGGACCAATTGAATATCGATTATGAAGTATCATATACTCAACAAACAGACATTTTGGTGATTTCGGTGCTGGTAAAAATGTTTAATTCAACCTTTGCAGCTTGATAACTCGTCTGGATGACTGGGGGAGAACGATACTTCTGTTGCCAAAATGTGCGCGCAGCTCTTCGATGACGTCGGCTGTAAAAGGGTTATTCAATAAAAGGTTTACCACAAAAAAGTACAACCAAGATTCTGCCAGGTCTAGAACACATTTATATTGTCACAATGATACTGCCACCCTTTTCTTTATTATATTTTAGGGTAAACGTTTTATACTCTTGTTTAGACCTTGATGTGTGAGTCTGGAGAGTGAAGATATTAAAACTTGATCTTTGGAGTTAGAGGCTATTTAAATCATCTCCTCTTCTCTGAGATCTTAGGTCAGAGATATACTTGGTTTTTTTTTACCACATGCTCACATTTGCACCCCTACACATCCCTGTGCATCATGGCTGCCTCACACAGCCTGCATCCATTTGGAGCGATGGTTGTGCACGTCCTCAGAAATGAATGCTACACATACACGAACACAAACGTGTGGTAAATTAACAGGTATATCTCTGGCTTAACATGCTCGATGCCGATGTATCTACGAGAGGTCAGTGGACGATTTGCCTCTCTGAAGTGCACTGCTACCAGTTTACGTTGGTTCTGGGTCTTAATGCAGCTCCTGTGCTCCACTATCTGGTTTTTTATTGCTCTTTGCATTTTTCCCACATATGCTAAACCTCATTAGCATTTGATGACATAGATTTCATTTGTTGTGCAACAAGATATAGTGCCTCTTACTTACATAATTTTTCCTGTTATCGGATGGATGTACATGGTACACTTGTGTGCAAAATTGCACGATGTGATAATTCCCTGGAGGAGGATTGAGGAAAGTAGAGTTTTTTGCAGGTATGAGATCAGATTTGACCAGCATTTAGGGAGTGTTTGTACACTACACTACTAAATCTTTCTATTCATTCTTTAGTGGATCAGAGATTAAAATTTGCCAGTGTTTATGTAAAGTTTTTTTTTTAAATCTTTACCCAGAGCTGAATTTTTTGAACTAGCAC
The DNA here is from genome assembly GCA_027495735.1 of Lutjanus campechanus. Lineage (NCBI taxonomy): Eukaryota > Metazoa > Chordata > Actinopteri > Lutjaniformes > Lutjanidae > Lutjanus > Lutjanus campechanus. The sequence goes on from JAJHUR010118590.1 coordinate 16,428, forward strand.
CTGGGAGCATTATTTGGTTTTTCAGTAAGGCACTCTTCCTGTGTAACAGTGCTGAGCCTGTCTCAAACAGCTGTAACCCAACTTTCATCATATCCTGTCTTTGAGGTTTAAATGTTTTTCCACACCATGCAGCTTGTCAGCCTATTGAGGTGCATGATGTATAAATATGGGCGGGGTTCCCATTGATTAGGCATTCTGACTTGATGAAGATCCAAAGGTAATTGAAATGTTGTTGTAAACTTTATGTGGCAGTCATTACAATCACTATGATTTATGCATCAGTAGATTTATTGCATTGGTATGTGTGCTCTTCAGTGTTACAGCTGACCTTTGTAAAGCTAATAATAATTATTATTATAATAAACTTTATTTATATAGCTCTTTTCTTAACAAGGTTACAAGTTGTTTCACAGAAAAAAGAGCAATAAAAACAGCTGATACAATAAAAAAAAAACAGCAGAAAAAACAGCACAGAAGACAAAGTGCAGCTAAATGAAAACAACACAAGGAAAAGATTGAGGGATGAAATCAGTTAACAAAATCAAAATTAAAATGGCCAGAGCAGAGTGATAAAACCTATTGACTTCTATTAACAATTCATAAACTCCATCTTATAAAAGAAGGTTTTAAGAGAATATTTAAAAGAAGCCAACGCTGTAGCCTGTCTGATTTGTTCAACAGTCTGGGGGCTTTATATAATTTGGAGCGAGGCTATTTAAACCTTTAAAAGTTATCAGAATCAATATGGAATAAAACAGGGAGCCAGTGTAGGCTGGCTAAAACAAGAGTAATGTGTTTGTACTTTTTGGTGCCTGTTAGAATTTGAGTGGCAGTGTTCTGTACCATTTCGAGTCCATTTCGGTAGCTCTAGCTGATACGTTACAGTAGTCTCAGCAGGAAAAAATAAAAGCATGAATGACTTTGTGCAGATCAGTCGGGGACAGGAAAGAACTGATTTTGGAGATTTTCTGTAACTGGAAGAAGCAAAAATGGATAACATGAGCCTCAAAACAAAGTAATCAAAGATTACTCTGTAAAGTGTTGACACGTCCGCTGTATTTTAATGTTCAACATAGTCTTATGACATCTATCAAGTAGTCAAGTGATTATTACCTGCTACAAGAGTAGAATGTGACACAGTCATGCTCTCCTGAATCTGGAACACCGGGCCTCCAGCCAGAGCTCATTCCAGATCCTGACAGCGCACACAATTGCTGGATTCATTCTTTATTCAAATGATCAGTGTCCTCTTGTTTAAAATGATCTTCGAGTGAATGAGCAGGATGTGAGCATCTTTCATCTTTATAGCCATCAGGTCCACGTGGCTCATCGTTTGATTTAAAGCAGCTGGTCCATGGACTGCACGAGATGATCAGCTGTTACAACTGATCCACCAGCTGACATGACTACCTAACTGACTGATTAATCAGCAACTTATCCTAAACAAAATGAAATGATTCTTTATTACACCGTTTATTCTCATACTTGTGTTATGGTGCCATGTGTAGGGATCTACCGATAATATAATAGAAGACAGAATTTAACAGCAAAGAGTTGTGGCATCACACAGAGCAGTGGTTAGTTTTTTGTTTGTTTGTTTGTTTTTATTTTACAATAAAATCGACACACACATTTTCACCCAGCTGTGTGGTGTTTTACTGTGCAGGTAGGTGCATGGCCTGAGTGATGAGCCAACAACATTAACCCACACATAAATTAGAGCAGTCATTCCCAAATACTGGGTGGGGACCCACAGGTGGGTCACAGGAGATTTTATTTGGGTCACCAAATAATTAAAAGACTATGAAAGAAATTCAGCAAATTTATAATGTGTATATTGTTTTATTGATGACAGGGAAAAATGAGAGCCTGTTAATTCTGCCAAAATGCACTGACTTCGTCTCGTTTATGAAGCAGGCTAATATGTCCTGTATGTGTTTCCTGATGAGAGGAAATAAAAATAATAAGATAAGAATAACTTAGCATCGATAAATGTATTCCTCATTTATGAAGTATTTAAAATGTGTATGATTTATTGCATCAAGATAATACAAGGTGATACAGATATGTCAGTAAACATGGTCAGGATTGTTCATTTATGCACAAATAAACTCTTTCCAAGATTTACTGTTAGTTATTGTTAGCCTAAATTGGTTTGTCATTTTCATAAAGTGGGTCCCCAGAAAAAAAGTTTGGGAAACACTGAATTAGAGGATATAAAAGGAAAATTACACGATTAAAATCAACAGTAGTAATGAAATTACTAATAATCTGCTGTGTTAAACAGTTTACATGTCTAAAAGAATAGTGAGATTTGGAAACTGCTCTTAAATAATCTTTAGGCCTACCTAAAAAAAAATCCATATCCATTCAAGTACACAGTAAATTTAGAATTCTATCAATGCTGTAATTTGCCACCAGACAGCAGTTTATTTTGACACGCAACTGTAGTCCTTCCTCATATTCCTACATGTAGGAGCGCCTGCTTCTGCAGCACTGAATATCTGACCATGATATGCTATTACTGAGACTTAACGCATTTAATTGCCAATAAAGAAACCCCACTAAGCTGGATAAGTCCTATTTATCAGATCGATCTTTGTACATGCTAATGATGAATCTTCTATGCACACAAAGACAGTTGATGAGTTCCACAAGGATCTGTGCTTGGACCAATTCTGTTGACCATATAGCCCACCTTTAAGAAATATTATCAGGTAACACACAAAAACACATAACTTTCTATTGTGTGTTTCCATTGTATGCAGATGATGGTCAGACTCATGAGAGATAAGAGACTCCTGCTACTACTGCTAACAGAACACTGTCTATCCTTAGCCTTTAAGCTACAGTTAGCAACACTTTGTTTAAATTGTTTACTGCCAGCTCAGCTGTCAGTCAAACATGTACACTGGCCCATCCATGCAGAATTTCTGATCCACAAAGAACCACTGAAATTCCTTTCAATAATAATAAAATATCAATAATGAAAATCACTTCAAATTTTGTTGACTGCAAAATGTGGCTAACGTAAGATGTGAGTGGGACTCATACAAAACATCAGGAAAAGGTTCACATGGCTGAGGCAGTGCACGGGGACACAAACAATGTATCTTGCTGCAATGAAAGAGTTATTACTACATCCATGGCTGTCCTCATTCCAACATATAAAGTGAAGGTCCAAAAAGCTCTGGCAGCTCTGCAGCTGCTTTTATAGTGCCAATGAGGCCATTTGAATTCAATTGGGATTTGAGACTTATGCAACATCCTGTTCTCAACATCAGCGAGGAAGCATTAACCTACAGCATCTGTTTTATCCCTGCAGTGTGTGCCTGACTCTGGACTGATGAGTTCTGTCTGTGCTCAACAGGTTCTCAGAAATATGGTGTGTTCCAGTGCGGGGGAGAAATGTCTCTCTGCCTTCAAACGGTGGATGCAGTCATCCGAGAAAAGATAATCACCTGACAAATCATCTGCAAAGTCTTCTCGGCCCGTCCTCCACCTCACAAACTCCACCGTACATTCTCTTCTTTCTCCTCACCTTCTTTTGTTCTCTCTGCTGAGCGTCCTCTCCTGCAGGGAGGATGGAAACGTGAGGATCAGTTGCACTCTGATTAGGCAACAGTGTTGAGATCATTTGGAGTGGCTTGGTGTGGACGGATGGATGTGGGGGTTACAGAGGCAGGAGGAGGTGGGCTCAAAAGGAACCTTTGCATGAGGAGGTGGAGGCCGTGGGGGGGACAAAGCAAACAGAAGGAGCTCAGAGTTTCACTCTAGCCTCTGTCGCTGATTACTTCCAGCTACGTGTGAAAGAATGCTACTGTTGAGCAGCCAACAAGCAACCCTCCCACCCGACACCCCCACTGATGAACTGGCAACCTCCTCTTCATCCTTCAGCCCTCGCTTCGACTCCTCTCCCTCCCCTCACTCCTGTCCCTCCCCCTCACTGGGCTGTGCAGCCATCCAGGCATTTCATGATTTAATGATGGGAATGGATGGAGCAAAAGAAAAAGGGCTCCTCCTGGTCCTCTCCTCCGCGGTGAAATCAGGTGAGTGAAACAAGTTTTCGCTGACATATGTGAAAACATCCGTTGCTGCTTTTTGTGAAGAATTTCAGCTTTGATGAGGTTCCTCTTGATTTTAGATCTGAAATGTCTCAGCACGTTGTTACAGGTCAGGTTTGCTGTGTTCTACAGTTTGAACACAACGATGTGTAAAGTGCACACAGGTCACACAATGCTTCAATGCTTCTTCAGTCCCGTGCCCCCTCACCCCCCACCTAAAGAAGTGCGTCCCCTGTTGGTCAGATGATGCTGTGCTCCTCGGCCTGTGTGTCAGGGGGAAGGAATGCTAATCTGGATGAGTTGCGGACTGCAAAGTCTGAGTTTTTTTGGCTGCCAGTTTCCACTGCGCAGTACTTTCCATATGGAGCGGCTCCAGAGTGGCCGGGCTACAGAAGGAATTCCCGGCCGAGGGAGCCGAGGTGTTGACAGATTCCAGATTGCTCATCTGACCACACCTCCTCAATAAAAAGCTCAGGCTGATGGGATGATCAAAGTATCAGAGCTTTATTCATCTGTATGCATGATAAGAGCTGAGAGGTAAAGATGGTGCAAACCTGGAAGTCAGCAGTGGAGCTGAAGTCACATCTTATCATGATCCCTCTGACTGGTCCAGGAACACTGCTTGGTTATGGCAACAAGTGACACATGTCATGCCTTCAGTGTTTCAGTTTAGCCAAAGTGAGCTCACATTGATTTATTACAATGGAAGAAAATCAAACAGTACAATCCAATTATAGATCAAACTTGTGTCAAGTGAGGGTTTGTTATTCTCCATTTTTATTCACAGAGATGCAGTGCATGCAGCTGTTTTTGTGGAGGTAAGTAAAATCATAGTGAACCTTGTCCCCACCATTTTTGGTATTTGTATTATTAGTATTGGTAATAAAAACATGTTGACTGAAGTGTTAATACAAACAAAAGGCATCTAATCAGAATGTAATTGGATCAGCTGGACCACATCTGGAGGTGGTGATCACATCTCAGCTGGGTGTTAACGGCATCAATATAGTTTGACAGCTTCAGAAGGAAAAAAAAAGTCCACCCAACAAGTTGAAAGGTTGCTCCACTTTCACCACATTTATACCTTTTTTTAAATTATTATTATTAAAACACCACTTATCTGGACACATTATCCAGACAAGGAAAAACACATGTTAATGAACGTGTAAATATGTGATCAGAATGTGATCAGATCTGTCTGACCACATCTGGAGGTAGTCAGGCTTACACTGCCTTCAGATCCTAGGTTGGTGTAAACACAATCCATACAGCGTGCTGTCATCTGTACACAACATAACAGTGATACAGATACTTGTTTTAGCTAACAAAGTATATTTAGAGAGCGAGAGAGAAGTCTGAAGGAAACGCACCTCTAATTACTGATTATATGTCTGTTCTGTGCATGAAAGAGCCAAAAGATAAGTTATTCAACAGAACACTAGAACAGCCAAGGTGGTCATTCTGACCATTTTCAAATTTATATGTGCAAAAACTTTGTTGAATTAATAAATACAATGCTGCTTGTACCTGACCTTTCCTAAAATTGTCTGTATTGTCATTTAAAATGATTGTTTTATATATATAATTTACCTTTCAGCCACAGTTTGCACAGTTGGAAATGCATTTTGGTTGCTAACAACTATCAGTGTCGCTGTCAATAAAACAAATGTTCTCGATTTCCATTTTCCCAACATTAAAATACAAATAATTAATTAATTAATTAGACTCAATTAAAAATGAAGTAGGGGAGACCAGGGACGGTTGTAACACTTTTTGTCTCAGCACCTTTAACTCAGTGAATTTTTGTGTTAAAGCTCTCACATTTTGAAACAAAGTACCTTTACTTATTCAAATCAAATCAAATCAAATCAAATTTTATTTATATAGCGCCAATTCACAACAAAGTTGTCTCAAGACACTTTACATATAGAGTAGGTCTAGACCACACTCTATAATCATATTTACATCCGACAATTGAAACAATTCCCCCATAAGCAAGCACTTTGGCGACAGTGGCGAGGAAAAACTTCCTTTTAACAGGCAGAAACCTCGGATAGATCCATGACTCATGGTGGGTGGTGATCTGACGGCACCGGTCGGATTTGAGAGGGAAAAGGAGAAGGAGAAGAAAGAGGGCAGGTGGGAGGGGTGGAGAGAGAGAGAACAGAACAGAGGCAGAGAGAACAGTAGTAACAGAACATCAATAGTAAAACTATGTGTAGGGAATGGTAGTACATATAAATATGTGAGCTGTATGTAAATAATAATACTTGTACTAGATGTTACAGTAATGATAGCAGAATTAATAAGTAATAAGTATAGTTTATTACAAATAATGTTTCCAACTTTTTCAGTTTAATTTGGTTTATTTATACCTTTTTATTTATTTATTTTTATTCTTCAGCCTTTTCCCATTTTCCCATTTTTCTGATGGTTCTAGGCAGAAATGTATTATCAATGTTAAAATAACACATTTTTAATCTCATAAAACACATTTAACTGTTTCTTGCACTGAGTAGTTCTAGATTCATTTAAAATTTGACTCAGATCACTGATGGTTATTAACATACTGCTGTGAATATATGCAATCATTACAGTTTACTACATACTGATAAATACAGAAATATATTTTACAGAATTTTCATTTTGGTGTTCTTTCATTTTTAAAAAGAGCAACTAACAGAATAATTGTATTAATCTCTTAGTCTGGTATTTATCATGAGAGATAATAGACTTTGGAAAGGTCAAAGGTCAAAGGTCAAAATGACCTCTTATAGCCGTTCTAGTACTTATGGAATTCTGGCACTTGTAGTGTTAAATGAATG
>JAJHUR010118591.1:527-18427 GCA_027495735.1 Lutjanus campechanus
TTGTTTAGCGTCAGATAGCAGCTGAGTTTGTTTAGAGTTTTGGTTTGATTCATCCATTGTTCCATTTAAGATGTCACGTTTCTATTTTATGAAACATTACTGGACATCACACAACATAGACTTCGGATCTTGAATCACCTTTCTAAGGTAACATGAAGCAAACGCATCTATATCCAGTTTTTGGCAAATAATTAGCTTGTATGCTAATTACTCAAATTGCCCAACATGCAGCATCTCAGCAGCCAAACTTAGTCTCATCTGCTGTGCTTTTTAATGACATTTTAATCATAAAAGTTTCATGTTTCATGTGTTTTTGTCCTGCACATTAATTCTCTGTCTCCGTGTCTCCCGTCTCTCTCCAGACATCTTCCCCAGCAGCACTACGGCACCGTCGGGGCCCCCGTCAGCACCTCAGCCCTCGCTGTCAGAGGTCAGCATCCCCCCGTCGTTGGGGGTCTGCCCGCTGGGGCCGGTTCCCCTGTCCAAAGACCAGCTCTACCAACAGGCCATGGAGGAGGCGGCGTGGACGCACATGCCCCACCCGTCCGACTCCGAGAGGATCAGGTGCAGTGAAATGTATTAAAGTTACTTTTCTCCACCTCACACAGTAATAACAGTCATGTGAATATTGTTTTGTGATGCATAAATCTCAGCTTGATTTAAAATTGATGGGACCTGCAGCACACACACACACACAGGAACAGCCAAAGAAAAAAAAAAAACTTTTTGAAAGATGATATTGCAGTGATGGTAAAGGAGATTGAAGCCAGGCAGGTTAAAATATAAAGTCAAGCATGTACAGTAGGAAGTGAGTGCAGTTAATTCCTCAAACATTTAATTGATAATTCTTGTCACATTATTCATGAAACTCAAAATTCACCAGAGGCAAAGGCACACAAATGTCCCAGACAGCCAGCAGGAAAATGACTTAGATCAGGTCTAGACTTTGCTTAGAAATAAGATAAATAACTAAAATAACTACTTGTACACGGTTTTCTGCATCAGTTACACTTGACGTCAGATTTGATAAGTCAGCATGTTTTGTAAATGAGGCTTCTGGACTTTTACTTTCTCTGTGGTATTGGTACTTTTACTCAAGTAAAATATTTGAGTTCCACTATTATATATGTTATTGGTTAACCTATAATAATGACTTTTTTTTGTAAACAGATTATATATGTTTTGCATGCAGAAAATATTGGACTTTTTATTCTGCTATGCTTGAATGAAACAAAGGTACAAATACTTAATAACTGTATTTAACTGCAGCACTTGAATTAATGCACTTACTGCTGGTCAGCAGTCTGAGTTGTTTTAGCATTTTAATTATTTAAAATCTCTGAATCGATTTGTTTTCATTTTGAATTTTGAATACATTTTCCAGGATCTGATTAAAATAAAAATAATACGAAAATACGAGTGAAAATCAGATTATAAAAACACAATTTACAGCTGAAACACAGTCTCTAGTTTAACAGTTAACATCAAATCTAGTTAAACTGATCTTCTACTTGTCGATCTACAAATAAGCACAAAGAAAATTATACAGGACTGAAAAGCCTGATCCGACCAGACATCCTTGAAAAAAACATGTTTGTATTTGAATTTCCAGCGTTTGCCAAAGCTTTTAATTTGAAGAGATTTAGAAGAAGTTGGTGGAGATTCAGCAGCAGCTTCTTCGTCATCTCACTTAAATCAAAGATCCACAGAACTAATCAGCCGCAGCACAGTCATTTAATACGAGGCATTTTATCAGCCTGCAGTCATGTAGCATACCTACACACACACACACACACACACACACACACACACACTCAGCAGGCACAATTAGAGAACAGATTATACTGCTTCTGTATCTACAGAGCTGTCTGCCCACACAGGTACAATTGACATTTAAATCCAAACACTCAAACCCTCTTGTCCTACAGTACCTGTTGTGTTTTACAGTCAGAGGAGGAGAGCGACACACACACACACACACACACACACACACACACACACACACAGAGCCTGGATGGATTTCTTCTTCTGTGTTTAAAACACGACTGTGACCTCAACGGTTGAGTGAAACAAACACACGACAGAAAAGTCTTTATTTCTGTCTCCTCCACATACACACAGACACACACACACACACACACAAATCGCTCTTTTGCAGCCACATACAATAATTTCCACCTCGTTTGATTTTCATCATATTAACCTGTGTGTGTGTGTACATGAGGAGTGTGTTAGTCAGACAGACAGTATAGCTCACTGGGAGTGTGTCTTCTGCCTGTTAGTGGGACATGATGAGTATTTTTGGGACTCACTGACCTGGCTGAAACGGCCTAATGGAAGCAGAGAGGACAAACTGGGTTTGTCACTAACGGCCTAAAAATACGCAGTTTGGATGGAAAAGTGCATCGGGGCAGAGAGCGGACAGATTTACCTGTTTTTCCTACCATCAGGGAGGCGAATCTGGCAATCGATCGGACTAATGGGTTCGTTAATTGGTCCACAAAGAGGTTCATCAGAAGCCTTTTCGTCTGTCTCGATGCAGACCTGTTCTCTTTACTCCTCAGGTGGCCTCTGTTGTGTTTCAGTACAGATTTCGATTAAAATTATTCAGTTTATCTAGTTCATATTTTAATATTGACAATTATGATTCACAGGTAATATCATAAAACAGAGAGCCTTTTCACAGCTGCCTCGTTTGGTTGTGACTTTCGGACTTTTCAGTTTGATCTGGACCAAAATTACAGGTGTGAAACTCGCCCCGGACCTAAAAGTCAAAAAACAGAGGAGGTTTCAGTCTGGACCAAACTGACCCGAACCATGGCCAAAGTAAAGCAGTGATAAAATATTTTAAATATAGCGTACACTTAACCTGATGTTCACTCTTCTTGCACACCACACCTATTTAAAGATTGTAAAAGTATGAGCTGCAGAGATTGATGCTAATTTTTTTTTTTTTAGAAAGAAGAGGCAGAATCACTGCTGCTTCTTCCTCTGTTATAATTCCAGCAGATTAGATGCTTCACAGTGGGCAGAAACACTTTCTGCTTTGGGGCATGCAATCGCACATCTTGAATCACTTTATTTTTAGTGTCCGTGTGAACAGACATGTTGGAATCTCTAATCAGAATGATTTCAGTCAGGGAGAAGAAAAACTGTACGTTTAAACACAGCTAATGTCACAGGAGAGAAATGCTAAATTTGTGCAGTATTCTTCAGTTATTGTCATGTTATTGTTACTGTCTTGTTAGAATTTCTCATTTTCCTGCTTTGCATCAGTTGTGTCCCACTAACCCTCCCTCTGTGTTGGATGTTACAGGCAGTACCTGATGAGGAACCCGTGCCCCACCCTGCCTTTCCACCACCAGGTGCCACCGCCCCACTCTGACACTGTAGAGTTTTACCAGAGGCTCTCCACAGAAACACTCTTCTTCATCTTTTACTACCTGGAGGTACGCTTCACATCATAATATCAAAACACAAGTTTATTTGTTCTGTAGAAAACTGGTCTGATGTGTTCCTACTAATTAAATTCTTCTCTTTTCTCTCTGCCGTTCTCTCCTCTGTGCAGGGCACTAAGGCCCAGTATCTGGCAGCCAAAGCCCTGAAGAAGCAGTCATGGAGGTTCCACACAAAGTACATGATGTGGTTTCAGAGGCACGAAGAACCCAAGACCATCACTGATGAGTTTGAGCAGGTCAGAGTCACATCTTGAACATCCCGTGGAGAAAGTTTGTGAGATCGTAGAAGACCCGTACCGGTGGTTTTCCAAGTTTCAGCCTGTTTACTACAAATCGCTCGCACTTGAAAACTCAGCCAACTGTTTTGTAAACCGTACTCGCCGTATTCTTCTCGACTGTTTTCAGCAGCCGTCGGTTACCATGGAAGTTTTTAAAGTCTGCTGATTTATTTTTATTCCCAACTGTTATGAATGGAAACCGATGGCCAAAAGCCTAAAAACTGCACAACATCCATTTGAGAATAATCACCAAAAAAAACACCATGATGTTAAATAAAGAATCTTAAACTTTTAATCTGCAGTGCGAAAGTTAAGAAACTTCAGAACAGGAGCTTGTTTCCAATTTGATCCTGATACATTTTCAAGATTAGTAAAATGATGCTACTGTCAAATTCTCTCATATAAAAAGCCTGTAGATTCTTTCCAGGTGCTGCTGGTGAGTGATAAGCATTTAGTTATTCAAACAAATAATCATTTTGATGCTTATTATTGTGGCCTGCAGAGCTTAAAGTTCTTCAGCAGCTGGAGATTTAAAAATATATATATAATTATATATCTTTACGCTGTGGCTCAGTGAAGTTTCAGCTCAGTGATGCATGTAAATGTGCAACTTTGAAAAGGCGCTGCAATGAATAGGCCATTTGTTTCGTTTTCATATCATTGTCACAATCTTTTGGCAAACATTTGACAACAGTCAGGCTGATAGACCATATATGTTGTTTAAAGACCAACAAAAGAATGAAGATTGTCAGATTGTATTTTATTTATGGCTTTGAAAGTTGTGCTTGGATTTGGAAAGAGGAAGCAAATAATGCATTTTTCTGCCATTTGGACTTTTCAGTTTAATGCGAGGATTCACATTTAGAAACAATTAGATTTGGTGTTTCTGTGTCTCTGAAACAGGTCGCAGTTCACCACACTGCTGTCATCCATCTGGCTTGTAACCTGCAGCTCACTACGCTTTGTCTTTAGCATCTTTTACCACCAAAATATCTCTAAATATCATGATTTGTTCGCTCCGAGCATAGAACAGTAGCCTCTCGTTCAGTCGTCGTACCACTGAGGCGCCAGCAGCTGCTGATAGTTTTGCTGATCAAAGATACAAAGAGAAACATATTAACTAAACTTTAAAACTCTCCTTCTTTTGCCTCTTTCTCTTAGTAATCCATTCAGAAAATGATGGTCAAATCCCTCCACACCTATTCAAGACAGTATTCTCTCCTAACCCCTGAACACTTTTCAGGCACAGAGATTTTTCTTTCTTTAAGCCCTGGAACAGACTGACAGTCTGTTTCTATGGTTTGGGATCAACTGAAGCCCTGCAATCAGATGTGAATGACTTGTTTCCCCGACTTTGACACAAAGCATGCTGGGAGTGGCTCCAAAAAAGATTTTCCTGGTGCAGGTTTAATTGTCACGCAGACAGCTCGTCTGTCAGTCGCTCTGACTTTGCTTTTCGCATTTCGTTCTTGTTTTTTTCAGGGAACATACATTTACTTTGACTATGAGAAATGGGGCCAGAGGAAGAAGGAAGGCTTCACGTTCGAGTACCGGTACCTAGAAGACCGAGACCTCCAGTGACCTGCAGCAAGAAAGACGCAACACAGACAGACAAACGGACAACCGAGGAAGTGAGAGACAGAGAGGGACAGACGGACGGACAGAGAGCAAACAAATGAAGAAGGGCGGTCCACCTGCTGACATTCCTGGATTTGATCTCAGCTCGTTGGGGGGAAAAGGAGGCGTTCGGGCTGGAGGGGGGTGGCGAGCGGGTTCCTCCCTCTGACCCTCATCAGTGATTACTCCTCTCACTCTGTCATCCCTCCTCCTCCTCCTCCTCCTCCTGTACTCCACCTCTCCATCATCAAGCCTTTTATTTCCATCTTCTCCTGAACTGGAACTCTCTTTAAAAAGACTTTTTTGTTTTGTTTTGGCAGATAAGACACAGAAATCACACCGAATATCCAGACTATCATGTGCTTCTCCCCTCCATGTTATCCTGTTATGTTGGCTTTAAAACCTTTTGCTTATATTAGCCCCTTAAGAACCAAAGATAATTGGTTGATCCTGCAGTACAGACTCTGTCCCTTCTCTCAACAGAAATCCCACAACCACAGACATTAAATCTCTGTCAGTGATACAACATCTCCCAAAAGTTGCTTCATGGAGCAGTGATGATGCAGCAGCAGGGCAGGAATCAGGTAAAACGTCTGACTTAAGTTTTTAAATCCAGACAGATGCCAAGATGAACTGAAACTACCATAATCTGAACCAGTAAGAACCCAAAAAGTCTAAGTTCTAGGGGTTTGTTCTACAAACCAGAATATTTTGGATAATAAAGCTTGTTGGGTACACCAAGCTAAAAGTAATACAGCCCTGCAATCAAACGAGTTGTTTCAACTTAATGATCATTTTGGAGTCATTTTGAATCCTATCGCATTATTTCTGTAGTTTCTCCTGCTCTCATTGATATTAAATGAAGAATAATTAAAACAAAAAGAGCAGCTGCAGCCTCCAAAATGATCAGTTTCATTACAAACTGAATATGTTTTGATTTATTGCAAGACTGTTGTGTTAGATTATTTTTTTTTAGTGTCGTGTACCTAATAAACTGGCCAAGGTTGCCCAAATGTTGCTGAGAAATGTAACTAAACTGTTTATGTGAACTCCAGCAATGTTTAAACAATCAGTTTACACAGAAAAATACATTAAAAAAGCATTAAAACACAGGTCAGATATTCTTCTGAATGAGAATATAGCCCGAACTTCCCTGCAGTCTATACACACGTTAGAAGTTACAGGTTGTTAAAGGAGTATTTAAAGTGTGGCTGTATGAATAACTTTTCCATTAACAGTGTATTACCTACCGTAGATGGCGGTCGGTACGTCCGTAGTTTGGAGAAGCAGAGAGGCGCACCAGCGTGAAAGAGTGCGATATATTTAGAATATTTTCAACGCTTTAGTTTGCCATCAGACAGCCTTTTTCTGCCATGAAACAGACGTCGTATTAGCTGTTATGTCGCTCTCCTCAAAGCAACCAAACTCTGTTGACAGAAGTAGTAATTTTAGCTCACAGACCACAGGAGTTGCTCGTCTACTGCTGCCTCCGTTGGGTCCGTTTGTGTTTTTGTGTGACTTTGTGGAAACCAAACTAAGCCTTGAAAACACAAAAAAACACCCCCTCTCATCATCACCACCTACCTTTGAACCAGCTAGTTTTTTAAAAGGTGCTGTAAGCGACGTTCACTGCCACTAGAGGTCACAGTAGAGCACCAGCATCGAAGACCAAAAGAAACGCGGCTTCGTTTACTCAATAAAGTTGGATACAAAAACAGTAACATCTGATCCATTGACATGTAGAAATGGACAACTTGGCAGCTCCTCAGAGGTGAAGCCAAAGCATCTTGATCGCCCCCTAGTGGCTGGCTGCAGTGCAGGTGATAAACCCTGCTCCCTCCATGTTAGCAGATGGGACATCGACCAAACTAAAAAAAATCAAAGATACACGTCAAATAAACTTTTTTCCCAAAGGTGGTTTCTTTTATTTTAGGTAATTCTTATCACGCTGTTTGTTCAAGTGTTAACTTTTCTCATCAGTTTGGCTTTAAATAGTTATTTGATGATTTAAAAAAGGGGGGTTTAATGCCGTGATTGACAGCTGAGCTCCGCCGGCTGTGTGGGCAGGAACTCGCGGCTCCAACGCTGATCTCCACTGCACAGACTCTGGCTCCAAATGACGTCACCAGCACAAGACAGCAGCGCTCGCATTCAGGATATATTTGGTTTTAGTTTTGTACAGTGGGAGGAGGCGGAGCCGCGTCGTCCGTCTTTTATTTACAGTCCAGTTTTTGCGCACCGTTAAGCTGTAATACGAGAAACTTTGTTTTTCCGACGGAGGCTCCCAGATCAAACGGTTTTCTATGCAACCAACTGCCGCTCTCAGATCTGAATCCGAACTAACCCTTTAAAAACACCGAAGTCATGCAGTAACACAAACAACCTGATAGAGGCAGCGGTAGACCAGTTCTGCGAGGTTAAATTTGGAGTTTGGTTTGAAGAAAGTGATTTTTGGCTGATTTAACAGCAGTTTCCAGTCAGAAAAGTCTGTCTGACGGCAAGGTAAAGTGGTGAAAATATTCTAAATATAACGTAAACTTTACTGGTATTTATATTTTAGTTGTCTAAAGTGTGTTTTGCTGCTGAACCTTCCACAGCTTCCTACGCCGGTACTCCTGCTGTTTCTCTAAACTGGGGGCGTGTCGAACACACTGACTATAGAGAAGTACCTCATACAGCCCCACTTCAAATAATCCAAACTATCCTTTTCAGTTCTAGTAGTTTATGAGGACTTTCCACTTCTTACCAAATCGTCCACAAACTGGACGAGGTTTTATGCAAGACTCAGGTAAAAAAAAAAAAACAACACGAGCAGCCTTCGTTTTGACGTCTTTGTTGGCTGGTTGATATGAGTTTATCTGTCTGGAAACGAGCTGAATAATGTTGGTCTCCTGCTCTGCTGCTGCATGTTGAGCTTCATCGCCTCACAAACTTACCCCTCAGCCAGCGAACCTGCCTCTGGTGTGCAGCGGCTCTGCCTTTACCCGAGCTGACCGCCGCCGACGTAACACCAACCCCACCGTCTGTTCGCCGGGGTGGAAAACAAACACAACGTGGGCAAACGTTGGTCTTATGTGGCACCACAGGCCTCTCTCTCTCGCACTTAACTGTCTTTCAGAGGTCCTGTTTTACTCTTGTGAAGTGGTGAAAGTGGCTGGTTCATTCTGTGAATCCACCGGACGCTGCGGTCTAAAAATATCCTGCCCTGCCTACTCCCATCTCGCCACAGTGGAGGAGTGTGACAACACAGCCAGTGAGGTGTTGGTAGTAACTGTCTTTTACCTGGTGGGCAGTGTTATATCACAGTTTGTTTTCGGAAACACTTTTAGAGGAAAGGCATCGTCACTCGGGAAGATCAGAATATATTCCAGGGTCTAATTTAAAATTCTGCGTTGGGGCCTCGAGCTTTCACGAGTGGCTCACCTTGTTTCTTTAAATCGAAGAGTCAGTTCACCAAAATTACATTAAAAAAAGCAAAACACATTTGTATTTTTCCTCTCGTGGTGTCTACTCATACATGTAGTTATGGTTTTATTTGCTCGTCTTCAGAGCCATTTGAGATTTCTGCCTCTAATGTTGTGGTATTCACAACATTAAAGCATTTATAAGCAACATCTGTCCAGAGAAACAGAAATTACTCTGAAAAAATGAATTTTGGAAGCCTGTATCTGTCTGTTTTTGTTTCCTAAGTTGCCGACAGAGCTGAATTTGGAGTACACAGCGCGTGTGTATGGCACCGCTGTTTTACAGAACGTTATTGTTCATTAGTTTCGACGCTCTCACCTGTATCATTTTTGTTGTGAACAGCCTTTAACACTGAAAACGAGGAAACAGTTCGCCTGGCTCTGCCCAAAGATAACAAAATTAGCTTCTCTAATCAAGACGGATGTCACAATTTCAATATTAAATTGAAAAAAATCATTGGTTTAAATGAGTTTTCAGTATCAAAAATCAAAACAAAAGGCAGAACCAGTGATTCTTGCTGTATATTTTTTTGTTTTTTTCTTTTGCAGCGCATGTCTGAAGAAACAAAACAACACTTCAAATCTCATAGCGTAGCTTAGCAGCCGTTCTATCACACTTTATACCACGTTGACTCTTGTAAAAGAAGTCATCAGGGCATCAAATCAATGATCTGTTAATCTTTACAAATCAGGACTAGATATTCTAACAATGGCAGAACCC
Organism: Lutjanus campechanus; assembly: GCA_027495735.1. NCBI lineage: Eukaryota > Metazoa > Chordata > Actinopteri > Lutjaniformes > Lutjanidae > Lutjanus > Lutjanus campechanus. The sequence goes on from JAJHUR010118591.1 coordinate 10,066, forward strand.
TCAGTGCAACAAAAATAGTTTAAATTGAATCAAACGTCACATCGACTCATGGATTTGGAGAATCATTACACCCCTACTATGTTAGATCTGCGTCAGGTTTTATGGAGGGTTATGTGTCTGACTTTTTCTTAGCTGGGATCAGTCACTTCCTGGTTGTTGGTTGCCTGGTAACCTCAGGTTGATTGCCACCAGCACAAAGAAAAATGTCCCCCCGTATAACTCCTCATTGTTCTAACACTTTCTTAAAATGAATAAACAAATAAATAAAAAATTTCTCCCACCTTTCCAGTAGGGCTGCACAGTTAATATACAATACAATATGGCCAAGTGCAATATCCAAAATCCAAAGAGACGACCTGGTCTAAAAATCTAAAATCTTGTTTGGTTCAAACCCAAACAAATGTCGCATCATCATCATCAGTTTTAAAAGTTTCTGATTTCAGTGAACATGAAAATTATAAAAAAGAAACTGATCATATTGCTTATTGCAATCACAATTTTAGTCCAAATAATCTTGATAGGGCTTTTTTTTTTTTACCAAATCATGCAGCCCTAGTTTCCAGTCTTGGTGCTAAGCTAAGCTAGCTAGCTGCTAACTGTAGCTTCATCTTTACCCACAGACATAAGAGAGGTGTCAGTCTTTTTATATAACTCTCGGCAAGACAGCCAAAAAAAAAGGCATATCCCAAAATGTTTAGGTTTGTTAATTAATTGGTAAAAAATGGCATCTAAAACAAATAAAATCAGACATCTGTACGAGTAGATACAGTAGAAACAAGTGGAATAAAATGCAGTTTTGGTGAGCTGATGGTTTACCACAAAAAGCTCCAGCAGTGATCATTGTGAGCGTCGTGGGTGTTGGATGCTACCAGCAGCTGGATGGACAGTTTGTCCAGTTTGTCTCCCACCAGCCTCCCTCCCTCCCTTCCTCCCTCCCTCCTCCTCCTCCTCCTCTTCTCTCTGTGCTGAAGAGCACAAACTGAGCAACACCAGCACTGCTGCCCACATCTCCTCTGTCCTCCAGCTCTCTGCTCTGTGTTTACACACTGACTGGGCCCACAACAAACACACACACACACACTGCCCAGTTCTTACTACCAACAAGTCATGGTTTCAGCTTTTCCCCCACACCCTGCATCCTGAACTCTGCTGCAAAAACACACAGCAGATTATTTGTTTCCTCATTTTGCCAGATTTTCTGTTTTCCCCCCCACTCTCTTCCTCTCCCCTCCTCCTTCTCTCTTCATGCCAGGTAGATATTTCCTTTATTTCTCAGGAAGTATTTGATAGATCATTTTAAGAGGAAATGTATCCGCCAGCAGCTCCCGACGCCACAGCACAACAACGACTAAATAATCCTCCCCGACAGATTCGTACCAAAATTATAATTTTTACCTTTCATCGTTTGGGAAGCTCCCCTCTCGTTACCTGCCAGTGGCCCTTTCCATTTCACAAAAAGGCTTTTTTTAAAAATATGAATATTGTCCTCCAATGTTTGGAGCAGCGCTTGGAAGAGAGACCATCTTTATATTTTGTATTTGTTGGATTAATTGTAGTAGATTGTTTTTTTTGTTTTGTTTTCTTTTCTTTTTTCTGAGACGGGGAAAGCATTTTAAAATAAAATCCAGAGGAGATCGAGGACCCTTGTTCTTTTTAAAGATCAGAAACTTCTCAACAGGAGTGTGGGGTGTTTTTATAGCCAAACAAACAGACAGACGGACGGACGGACGGACGGACAACTCGAGACTTATTCACTTGACTGACAGTCCTGCTTTTAACCTTTTGTTTACTTCTTTTTTTTTTTGACAAGAGGAAGGGATGAGAGGTCAATCCGAGAGCCGAAATGTGAAACTCTCTCTGCCCCTTGACAAAGTGTTGTATAGACTCTCATTCTTTAAACCTCTCCTTTTGTTTTTTTTTTTGTTTTTTTGTTTATTTGTTGTTGTTGTCGTCAGACAGCATGGAATAATGACACTTGCAAAGTGGCGCTGAAAAAGTAAATAATGACATAACCATGAATAAAGGATTGTAAAATATTAATAAAAGAATTACTTTTCAGAAAACTGTTCCTGTGTGTTTGATTGTTTGTTTGTTTGTGATCATCTTGTGTCATATGCAGCTTTCAGATAAAATTAACAAACGGGTATAATTAGAATCTGAGTCGGGATTTATTGACAAATAGGTTTTCACGAAGGAATTTGCGGTGGTTTGTTGTTGCGATAAAGATAGAAAAATATAGATAAAAAATATAAATGAAGATGGAAGCAAGTACATCAGGTCAAGAAACATAAAGAGAAAGAAGAGGATGGAAAAACAGAGAAATAATAAAAGGAAAATCTGTAAAAAATGACTTATTTAAAGGAAAGAGCTGTACAGTTTGTGCAGGAATGTGCAGTTTGCATAAAAGATCTTAAGTTTCAAACTTCAGTTTGTCCCTCAGCTGAGAGGTTTGCATAAGAGTGTTAAAGTTGTCTCCTTGTCTGAGTGAAGACTTTTACGACAGTTATTGTCATGATACGGCACATATACGCTACAGTTACCATGGTTACCCTTCACTTGCATCATTCTGTAATGTTACTTTAAAGCATTGTTGTCTGTGTTTGCTAGCTTCTCCAAAAGATGCTTTTCACACTGCATATTCTTTTCCATGGGCAAAGAGTAAACCCTGAGATAAGTTAGACCCCTTTCACACACACACACACACACACACACACACATTGTTAGCCCAGGGTTAAACTAGTCCCAGGTCTGTATGATTCACACTGCATTTCTACAAACTCTGGCTAAAACCTCCATTGGTTCAGCTCAGGGGATAAACCTTCAAGCTCCGTGCTAACCAGGGCCAGCAAGCCCGGGACTGAAGTCTGGGTTAACCCGCTCTGGACTGTGCCAGTGTGAAAGCTTTCGTAGCTCGGTGCTAAATGTCGTGTGAAAAGTTCTACTAACAGTGTGGTTCTCCTTGAAGAACATGGGAAGTAAATTTAACTCAGCAGCTGATGCTCCTAATTCTGTGTTCAAAGGGGTGAGATTTTGTGGGTTTCTGTTTTTTAATTCTTGTTCTGTAAATCTTTTAATATGGAGAGCACTTTATGTTTAAGCTAAATGAAGCTTTTATATAAATAAAATGATTAGTATTATTATTATAAAAATAATTAAGAAATATAAAAATATTACTGTTACAGGGAGAAAGAAGAGACAAGACAAGAGACAAGAGTCGACAAAAAGTCAGTTTCAGTAAAAGTTTCCAGAACATTGATTAAATCCATTTGTCCAGTTGTTGTACTTTCACTCTGTATTTCTACCCTCGTCATTCGTGCCTCGCCTCTGGGGGGGCAAATCAATCACACAAAACTTATTTGTAGAACATCTTTCCTACAGGTTAGTGCTGTTTAAAGTGTTTCACACATGACTGACGAGCCAATAACAAGACAGACCAAGTGTGGGCGGTAATAGAGTGAAATAAAGACTGTAAATAAAACATTAAAAAGACAAAACAAAAATAAAAATGATGAGGATGAGGATGAAATAGATTAATAAATTCGACTCAAAACTAGGCAAAGCAGATTAAAACAAAAAAAAATAAAAATGATGCAAAGTTCTTCAGTGCTTCAGTACATGTAGTTAGTTGTATTACTCTACTCATTACTCATTAATAATAATGATAAAAAGCTATAAAACTCACCCCAATACATAATAGTAATTTTGTGCTTTGCAGAAATTGAAATTTGACTTAATGTAACTTGATTGTGTCTAACAAATGAGTTATTTCTGTATCGGAGGAGCTTAATGATGAACAAACAAACATTATCTGGACTCTACAGGTCTGCAGCAGAGCCTCACTGCTGCTGCTGCTGCTGCTGCTGCTGCCGTCACCTCTGTGGCGAACAGCAGGAACATTACAGAGCAGAGCGGAGCGGAGAGACGGGGGAGCTGTTACCTTTTTATAAGTGTGACTGCATTATGTGCTCCTGTATGGAACAATAAAGCTTTAATGAAGCTTTATGGGAGAGGTTGGCACATACCGCCTGTCAGGTTCTCTTGAAACCCATTAGCCGGAGCTATGTTTGGATCCTTTTATTCATAAAGTCTCCATCTTTTCTGTTTGATTGGCTCGTTTATGAACCCAGAGATCACTTTTATATTTTACATTTTACTTACATTTACTGAAATATTGTGAAGTTTGGAGGACTTTGAATTTGTCTTTCTACTTTAACATTAAAACACATGATGATTTTATAAAATATTTACCTTCCTAACACTTTACAGTATGTTACGAATTAATAATTTAATATTTATTAAAAGACCATTTTGCAGACTGCTTTTACTTTTTGACAGTTCAAGCACATGTTTTCAAATACATTTTTACATAATTTACTTAAAGCAGTGGTGGAAAAAGTACTCAGACCTTTAAGATTTAAGTAAAAATAACAATATCACAGTTTAGAAATAATTTGTCCTGCATTCAAAAGCTCACTTACAAAAGTTTTAGCATCAAAATGTACTCAAAGTACCAAAAGTAAAAGTATTCATCATGCAGAATATTAGATTATAATGACTAATGCATTAATGTGTAAATCACATTAATGATGCATCTTTTATAGGTGAATTTTTAATTACTTTATATTCTGCAGGGTGGCTTGTGAATTTCCCCCAGGGATCAATAAAGTCTTATCTTATATATCCTATAATAACACGTCGTAATTTATGTATTTATCATCTGTATATTGTTTAAATTAACCTATTAAGTAACTAAATTTAGGAGATAACTGTAATTGAATAAAAAGTATTACATTTCTCCCTGAATCGTAGTGAGGAGCAGAAATTATTCTCTAAATTGTTCAGTACTTGAGTAAATGTACCACTGACTTAAAGCCGCTACACACTCACTTAAAGTACATTTTGAAACAAGATTTCAACTTCAGTTTCACATTTTTGTTGCAACAAATTGAAACAAACACAGAAGATGAATGATAAAATACATAAAGTGCATAAAATAAAAAATATAACATATTTTCACATTTTCAAAAAGTTTTTTTTTTATCCAACCAGCTGTTCAAAATGCAAAGATATTCAGTTTACTATCATGTAAAATAAAAGAAAGCAATCAATTGATCAGTCAACAAATTGTTTCTGCTCCCGACCTGACCACGCTGCCAGTTTTTGGCATCTTGTTGCCAGTTTAGTTCAAATGTTAATAAATTCATGAGATCATAAATAAATCACAACGGTCACACTTTACTTTAAACCCCTAATTTAGCATTTATATGCATTATATTAATATTTAATAGAGTTTACAACACACTCTAATATAGTGCAGATATAAGTGTTTATTAATGTGGTTGTCAGCAAATACATTCTCCACTGGAAGGAAAATTTAATTCAATTATTAATTATATATTTTTATATTTATATAGTTTACATGTATCTGTAAGTATTTAACCAACATTACCCATAATTATCATAGACAACAAAACTTCCTCATTGGCATCAAGAAGAACCCAAGTTTTGCATGTTTGATGCTGCAGGGTTTTCAAAATGGAGGAATTTTTTAAAAAGGGAAAGTTCCCTTTAAAGGAGCGGTGTGGAGGATTTAAAGACATCTAGCAGTGATCTTTTGAACTGCAAACACTTCGCCTCACCCTCTTCTCCAAGTGTGTAAGAGAGACCTGTCTCCAAGTGTGTAAGAGAATCTGCGGCGTCTGGCTACAAAACTCATGAAAAACACAAAAGGCTTTCTTTAGTTTGTCCCTTCAGGGATACTGTAGATCAGTGGTTCCCTAAAGAAAGCTGAGCCCCCCCCGAGCCTGAACACAGACCTTCTGTATAAGCTGTGGGGTTCATAAAGGTGCTGGAGATCCTTGAAAACACTTGAATTTTAATCATGTTTTCATAGTTTGAAAAGTGCTTTTGGATAAAGTGCTGATTGAAACTGTAATCACATTACTATCATAATAGATTACTGCCTGACTGACTGATAGGTAACTTTTTAGATGAAGAAATAACATAAGTCAGATATTTGCCAGATTGTATAGGGTGTTAAGAATTAACATAATTAATAATCATTAATCAAATAATTGCCAAATAAAAATTTAAAAATTAAACTGCACCTGATTTGACGTTTTGTCTGACGGTGCCGTTCACCAGGTAAGGAAAAATGAAAAAAATGAAAATGAGAAGTAATATTGTGTAATCCTAACAGGAAGTCAAGTCTACTTACAAACACATTTTGAAAATTAAACTTTTTATCACAAAACATAATTTTAATAATAATAATAACTTTAAACTGAGTTAACAAAGTGCTTTGACGGACAAACAGAACAGCAGGTTACCCAGGAGACAAAAACAACAGAAAGCAACAATATCAGGCCAAACAGGAGCAAGAAAAAAAATTAAGCAACAACTGAAGTAAAACCAGAACACAAGCAAAAGACAACAATGACAGGAAAACAAGAAAAACATGACAATAAGAGTAAATGAAAACAGAGAGAAGAGACTACAGAGACATCACATGATGTCGTCTAATCAATATAAATAAATAAAAGGATTGAAATAAGACAACATCACGTGACATAACGGGCCTCGGACCCCAGGTTGTGAACCAAGGCTGTAAATGTGAGCAACATGGCGGCGTCTCCTGTAGAATATAAAGGGCTCATTTTAAAGTAATGAAAACACAACGATTCTTCTTGACAGGTATGATTATTTATTTTCCATTTCCATAATCTGCCAAAAGATCCTGATGGACCAGTAAGCGACAGTCCCTGAAATCTGTTCTAGATTTTAAAAAAAAAACCCAAAATATTATTCTTTGAGTGCCACAGACGCCCCTGTTTGAGAACTCGTGGGTGCTTCATCACATTTTCTCTCTCTCACTGTTTCCACATTCACACCTTTGTCTGTTTCTTTTTTCCTCGAACACACACAGCAGCTTCCTCTGTCGTCCACTGAGCGGCTCCTTCACAGCTACCAGCAGTTCACTGTGTTGCTAAAGGGCACCTCGGTGGTGTGTGTGTACCACCACACACACACACACACACACACACCCTCACTGCCCTCATCCCTCTCCTCACCTCTGGGCTACCGCCGCCCCACTTATTTACACCCTCGCTTCTTTCCCTCAACATCCAGTAATACTAGATCCTACATTTCCCACAATGCAATCAAAATTAGACTGATAAATGCCCACATCTTCCAAACTCTAAACCTCCAGTTAACGTAATTCTATTTCAACCACACTGAGCTTTCCCTCCAGGATTTCACCGGATTTATTTGTGGCCTGATTTCACTGCAGCTTTTCTAAAAAGTTGTGTTGCAGAGCTTTTAGGTGTTTTGAGCAGTGAAAACTGCAGAAAAAAGTTTTTTTGTTTTCCTTTCGTCGTAATAATTCATTAAAAATCAAAGGCACCATGCTCCAGGGAGAATAAAATCTTGTCTCCAGTTCTGATGATAGCCTGACAGAACTTGCTTTCACACTAGAAAATAACCAAACTGTTGTTGAATTTGATCTTTTGGTCTTTTGGTCAGACTAAGGTTTGGCAGTTTGGTTTGGATTGTGGTCTGGAGGAGGTTCCACAACTGTAATTTTGGTTCGGATCAAAATGAAAAGTCTGAGGTAGGTGTGAAGGGCCCTCAGCCTTGTGGTGCAAACGCTGCAACTACTGATAGAGGGCAGTCCCATTTGTGTTTATAAAAATGTTTACCTCTCTTGGCACACAAAGGTTATGAGTTCACTGTTGGATATTTATTTAAAATTGGTTACTAAGCTTTTTTAATGCACAAGTCTGTGAAAATGTCATACAACTCTACCTACAGCGCTACAGTAACAGTAACATATTATATTTCGAGATTTATGTTGTCTTTAATGAGAGGAAACTTGGTATACACTTCTCCATAGGCTTGAGCACAATTTACCAAAGTATGGCATCAGTAGGTCCACCTTGTGGCCATTAATATGATATGATCATCTCGCTTGACTGTATTATTCAATTACCCCTGATTTTGGGGGGCATCTGCACACATGAATCACCAACTCTTCTCGCTGGGTCTCTTTCAGAAGCTGGTTAGATCAGCAGCAGCAGCAGCAGCAGATGCAGCAATCACATGAATCTCCCTCAGGAAATGTGAATATTGTAGTATTTCGTCTTTGTTCCCACACATTATGTGTTTGTGGTGATGGCTGTAAAGTCAAAGACAATGTTGATGCATTTACAAAAAAGACAAGCTAAAGACATGGAGTTTTTTTTCTTAGAAGTGACTTCACTTCAGTTTAACTTTACTTGCTGCTCTCGAGGGAAACGCATCCGATAAAACTCAAACAAAAAACAAAACTGAAAACAAAGCAGCATTTTGTGTCCATGCATGT
>JAJHUR010118593.1:526-16860 GCA_027495735.1 Lutjanus campechanus
TATGTCTCAAGGTGTACATTATCTCTTCCTTCTGGTGAATTTTTCATACCTTCTCAGTCCACATATTAGATGCCGGGGGGTAAAGTTTTAACCACTTAATAATTGCTGCTGTTGTCAATATTTGTAAAATGTTTTTTTTTCTCTCTTCCATCAATGCCCTCTGGTGTTAGACTCAACAGTGCTATCCTCAAATTTTAATGAAATATTATCTCAAGTGCCTCAAAAAAAAAATCTTCCCAAAATGTACTTAATTTAGTTGATGTCCAAAATATGTGGGTATGTTCGCCAATTTGTGATTTTGCAGAACTTAAGTACAAACCATTTTCACAACAACCATGTCTGACTTTCGTTTGTCCACTAATTTACTTCTCAGTCCAATTCTTCTTGACAGACAACACTTATTATAAGTCATATTTTTCTTTGATGTGAATTGTTTGAAAATTCCCATTGTAAAGTTTTCTGTACAAATCTGTAGCGATTGGGCTAAAATATTTGTAGGTTTCAATCCATCACTCTGTTGATGGAGAAATGTACAGACAGTGCTCAGAATGAAGGATGTCCCCTTTGTCCTGGGGACAATAAAAATAGCACCTGGGACACAAAGAGTGCCCTCCTGTCTAGTGTTCTGATGACACATGATTCTTTTTATGTGAGACTGTGTAAAATTGAGTGTTTCTATTGTGTCTTTAAGCTTTTGGTATGAACTTTGCTGATGTGTACACACTGTGCTGAGATCTTCTCTGTCGACAGATATGTTTTCTGTTAAAGCCATATATTCAAGTCAAGTGGACCACAGTATTCTTATCTCTCGTCTGGAGCACTGTGGAGGTGAGAAAGGTACTGCCTTGGAGTGGTTTAGTTCCTACTTGCCAGACAGAAGTTTTTTCAGTCAGCCTTGGGGACTCTGTCTCCTCCTCACCTCTTCCTTGTGGAGTTCCCCCCGGGGTTCTATTCTTGGGTCTATTCACTCTTTATATGATACCTTAAGGGTCGGTTCTCAGAAAATATAACATTTCCTTCCACTGTTATGCAGACGACACCCAAATTAGCTTGTGATCGAACCAGAGAGATGGAAACTTATTAAAACTACCTTCGGCTTGCATTAAATATATCAAAGCTTGGATGGCTTTAAACTTTTTACATTTTCACATATGGATCTGCACACCCTGGATCCATATGTAAAGGTCACTGTGAAAAATCTTGGCGTGATAATGGATAATGGCTTTAAACCGGACAAGCAGATAAACTCAAGCCTTTTCCAGCTGAGGCTTTTATCTAAGGTCAAGCCCTTTTTTTTTTTCTTTTTTTATCAAGTTTTACGTACTTTAATTACAACCAGGCTTGATTACTGTAACACACTTTGTGTTCAACCAGGCTTCTCTTTCACACCTGCAGCTGGTCCGAGATGCAACAGCTCGTCTTTTCACGGACAAACGCAGGCGAGAGCACATTTCCCCAATACAGGCCTCCCTTCACTGGCTCCTGGTACATTTTAGGATTGATTTTAAATTTTTATCGTTCATATAAATCGCTAGCAAGCTCCAACCTTATCTCTCTGACCTTTTACAACCTTACATCCCATCATGGCCCCTTGGGTCAGCTGATCAGTCACTCCTTGTGGTCCCACAATCAAGGCTGAATCACACAGGAGACCGTGCTTTTGCAGTTGCAGCCCCCAAAACTCTGGACGAGTTGCCGTTGCACTCAAGGCTGGCCTCTACACTGCCTGTTTTTAAATCTCAGCTAAAATGACACTTTTATTCTTTGGCTTTTAAGACACAATCAGGGTTGCACTGTTCTTATGGCTTTGCTTTTAAAGTTTTATGTTTCTTTTGTTTTATTGTGTCATTTTTGTATTTTACCTTTATGGTTTTTTGTTGTTATTGTTTTTATTGTGCTATCTTCCGGTGTTGTTTTTATGTTTGCTGTTATGATTTTTGCTACATTTAATTGTACAGCACTTTGGCACTGTTGTTGTTTTTAAATGTGCTCTATAGATAAATTTGGACTGGATTTGGAAGTAAGATCAACTGAGGCTCCTCACGTTTGTTTTTTGTTCATCAAGTGAAGTGTGACCAGAAGTCCAAGTTTTTCTTCATTACTAAAAATGAACCCAGACTTGACTGAGGAATTGAACCTAATTCTAAAGTCAGTCGATATTCCTGACTGCCTCCAAACTATACATCCCACTGTAATATTTTTTACCTGAACAGTTTGAGCACTGAGGCACTAAAAAACCCTTTGTCTTGTTAAGCTGTTAAATACGTATTGTCTTACTTACATATGCTTCATTTCCTAGGGGCCCGGTGTGATGTTAACATCGACGAGTGTGTTTCAAACCCATGCCAAAATAGTGGGAGATGTATTGACGCTTCTAATCGATACCACTGCTTGTGTCCTGATGGCTTCACTGGGCTCCACTGTGATACCAACATTGATGAATGCATGTCAGCGCCTTGTCTTCACGGGAGGTACAGACTTTTCTCTGTCGTTTAAAACTGAAACACTGCAAATTATGCAGAAATGGCATGGAATTATTTTTAATTACATTCCTCGTCAGCGCAGTGAGTGGAGACATATGTCACATGTTGTAAGGAGCTAATGTGACGCATTTACAGGTTGTCTCAGTGGTCTCCAAATTATAGTCATTAATTCCCTTGAAGGGGAAATACTCATTCATTCAAAAGACCATATTTCTTTTCGATGGATTGTGCATGAACCATACAGCAAAAGACCTACGTATATGAAGGCTTTTTAGTTTATTACATAAAGTAGTGTTATTTTTCATCAATTTGTTGTGTCCTTCTCAGTTGTAAGGATGGAATACGTTCCTTCTCCTGTCTCTGTGAATCTGGATGGACTGGCAGCAGATGTGAAGAAAACATTGATGTGAGTTGAGCTTAATTAATAAACCTGCTCGATCTTCAAGATGTCTGGAGAATTTTGTAATCTTTGTGTGGCCTTTGGTATCACTAACTCTATTGATTTTTTTCCACAAGATAAGTCAATTGAACTAGCAGGATCATGTAAGCATTGTAGAAATACCTGATTAAAAGAAATTGCTAATGCTTAATTGATTTAAGCCAGCGCTTGTGCTGGACTCCAGAGATAAAACATTGAGTTGTTTACAGGGTCTCTGTGAACGTTTAGTTCAATGGATAATCTGATCAGGTGCTTTTTAAACTACTAACAATTCATTATGAAGCAAAGTTGTTTTTTTTCCTTCTTCTTTTTACATTATTCATTTTAGATGGCAAATCATCCATTCCCTCACCGCTTCACTGCTCTAAATGTTTGATGTCTTTTCTTTCACAGGACTGTGCCTCCAGTCCCTGTTGGAACGGAGGCTCGTGCGTGGACCTCATTGATAAATATGCGTGCTTCTGTCAGGATGGTTACACAGGGAAAACTTGTGAGAATGATATTGACGTCTGCAAAGACGCTGCTACTAACGTATCACTGTGTTTCAATGGAGCCACCTGCCTCGACGGTGAAGGATCAAACTTTACATGCAGGTGAGTAAAAGTGTTGCATTGCCTCTGGATGGAGACATCGTAATATGATTTGAGGAAGTTTAAATGTGTCTTCATGCATAGCTTTGCAACCATAACAAGCCAAGACAGGTCTGGCAAGTACTGTTTCAAGAGTGGCACTTGGTTTTTCAAGAGTTTGGGGTTGGTGTCTCTTGTTAGCCTGTCCAAATCAAGATCAAATACAGAATTCCCTGCACTAATTTGAGACAAAATAGCTTACTACTACTTACCTGAGTATTTGGGTGATTTAGGTGATTTCCCCAGAAGATTCCTGTTTTCCATTGTCCTCTCCTGGTTTCCTCACGGGATCACAATTCTTCCATATTTTTCAGGATTTATGACAAGTTTTCTCACCTTTTTTCCTTTTCCTGTTTCCGTATAAGCCCTACGACTCAAAATTTCTACTTTTCCCAGTCAAACAACAATACCAGCTGCATGCGAATCAGAAGAGAGCTGCTTGCGCCCGCTGTATTCAGTTCTCCTTACATCTTCCATATTATTGCAATCAAATTTCTAAGTGGAGTAGTTAAGGCTAAATGCTGTGGTCATCTGCAGGCATCTGTTTGCCAGACATTTTTATTTCCATTCTTTGAAAGTCATCAGAGTGAAGGAAACAAAGTCTATGAAACTCAAATTTTATTGGTCATTGGTTTCAAAATCCTCCGTATTTTTTAGAACTCAAGATTGGCAAGGATGGTTACAATTTGCATTTTTTTTAAAATTGAGTCGAAGTTGGTCCAAGATGCAATTAGTCTAGGCAATCAGAGATCAAGGAAACATACTAGACTGAAATACTTGCTTCTTTTTTTCACTGTTTATGGCTCCAATTCACAGTTTTGGACTGCAGTACTTAAATATATCTCCTTTAAATTAATATAAAGTATTATCAGCTGATAACTTGTTGGGAACATTAAAACATTAGCAGGAGATGCTATTTCCAACTAATTCATTAAGCTAATGTTAATATTAGCTTATTTAGGACTCTAGCTACAGCTGCCAGTGATGGTTTGTAATCCAACCAACAAAACCGACAGTTGCTGGCTAGGACTGAAAAGCTTGCTTGCTTTTGTCTATTTCAGTCAAGAATCTGTTGTTTAAAATTACATCCACATTTTGAGGAGTTCTTGTTGTTCACAGGTGAGATTTTGAAAAATACTTCAAAATCTGAGATTGCATCTTGCCCTCCTCTGTTTTAGGAATTTTGCTAGTTTCTGACTAAACATGCATGTTGTCTCACAAGCATGGTGCTACCGTATGTGCGCATACAGGAGCAGTCCTCCAGGTTGGTTGCAAGTGAGTCATTACTTTTTAATTGCTGACATGCTCTCCCTGGAGTGATGAAGTGTATCTGAATACAAGGTGTATGTGGTAAGAGTGTGCAGATTTGACACAGCAGCTCCCTGGATGCTTTACAGTTAATTACATTGTCTAACCTTGTGCTGACGTTCTGCTGCTCAGTGTCATGATTTAATGTGTCCTTACTACCACAACTCTAAATAGGTTGGTGCACTTTACAGTATTGACACACTGGACTGCCGACTGCCTCAGCACAGCATTTTCTAGCATGTTTACTTCTTAGTAGGCTCATTTGTGTATATATTACAGAGGGATACTATGGTGTACATTATGCATTTACAGGTGAATGTGTGCAAGGAGGAACGCACACATTTTATGAAAAACAGTGTCCTGCTGATCTGCAATATGATGATTGTGCTCTTTCCAGAACAGGGAATTTTTTATTTATTTATTTTTTTTCTGAATTCAGACATCAAGTGAAATCTATTGCGGTATGAATGCATGATAGGTCTTATTTAGTTATTTGATTTGGGGTTTATTTACAGACATATTTAAAGAGTTTGAGTTATAGATCAAAAGCCAGCCTATTGTCCATTTATTAATGTGAATATATTGTGTTTTGTGCTGAGAAGCATTTTGCACCACCAGAAAACATTAATGAGCCATCCTAACAAATACATGCAAACTGCTGTCAAATAACCGAAGAACAAATTCAAAAAGCATTCAAGTGTACAAATCCTAGATGTTTACCAATATTCTTATATTATCTCTCCAAATCCAAAATAATATTACATATAATAGTGTGCTTAGTATATAATACATAAAATCATCTTTTTTAGGATACTTTGAATTGGCTTTCCTGAACCCTAACCCCTAAATTTCAAGTTATGAATTATACTAAAATGATTTTTCTATTGTTATTCTTAAAAAGTATCTTTTTGATTTTTAAAAAAATAGAAGTTCAAATAATACATTTATTTTGTATTTCTTTGTAAGTCATCAATCTTTCTGCAAAAAACCGAAACAGTAAGTTTCTAGTCCATGGGTAGAGACTGATTTTAGCTTCACCCCTACACTTTTGATCAGGAAGTGTGTCTGTGTCCCTCCGTCTCATGATTGCATGGTAGCAGATATAGATCCTTTTCATGAATTTTGAGGTAAATGTGTTCAAATGTCTGAAAATCGGAGTGTAACTTTAATGAACATTACTACTGAACACCAACTGTTCTGCAATTAAGCAAAACTTTTTGGGTGTTATTACAGAGAGTTTAGTATTTATGTATGTACAACTGTGCTAGTTAACCATGCGCTGACTAGCATCTTTGAGATATATATATATATATATATATATATATATATATATATATATATATATATATATATATATATATATATATATATATATATATATCAGTATATTAATATAAACTCCATGGCAGTTAAAATTCTTTCTCTGAAATTGTCACTACCAAAACAGTCACAACCAAAATGTGACGTTTTGTCAGAAATAAAGTATTCTGAGTTATAAACTAAGATGTTATTATAGTGTTTGGTTCATATTAAAACCAGTGAATCCTTAACTTTGAAATCAGTATGATCAAATTTGATGTCCTGCAAAACTGCATTCAGACCTTGAATATTATACAGTTTACATACATACAAAGTTTGTGGAAAAAGACACTTTTATTTCAAGATGTTTTCAGCTCTGTGCAGTGTTACTTAGAGGATTTGTTGGTCAATTTCTGAGCAACAGCAGGTTCCAGGAGGCTACTGTGACTTTAAAATCACATTCAAAGATGTTTTGAGAAGCAACCATGTTTATATCCACATATTTTTTTTCCGCTTGAATGGGGAGGGTTTGGTCAGCCCAGTACACTGACTAATGGCCTAAAATATAAAATCAGTCATGCAATAGTTTCTTGGCCAGAACCACATCTACAATGCATGAAATACAGTGCTGTTTTATCTGCCTGTTGTGTGTAAAGTGGTACACATTCAATTCTGCACCTGTTCAGCAAAGGACCTCAAAAGCACTCCATTCTGTCTCTATTATGGGTGGTCGGCCAGGAGGTTATGCATGAAACCCTGTGCCCATTTTCAGATGTTGTAGTGTTGCATGATTAAAGCAACCAGGCCTCACAGATCTCGATTTACAACAGAAGTCATATTTCAAAAGAGGAATTTTAACTCATGAATATAGCAAGAGTTTGGGTTGCACTTTATTTTACAGTTAACTAATAAGATACATCAAGCTGTACTTTGTATTAAATTAGACAAAAACTAGAAATAATGTGTTCTTTTCTTAGACGGTATTAGAGCCTTTATTACACCCTTATTACACTTTGTTAGACGCAATTAGAGACACATTACAACAGAACTGTACTGTTAACTAAAGTGCATTGTTCCCCACTGGTAGAACCTTATTAGACTTTATTGTAAATATGTGATTTCACTTTAGTTTACAGTGCAATTCTGTTGTCATGTGTCCCTACTTACCCTCTAAGAAATTCTAATATGGTTTAATAAAGGGTCTAATACTCTCTCTAATACATATTATTTATAGTTTTTGTCTAAATTGACACAAAGTACGACTTGTTATGTCTTATTAGTGTACTGTAAAATTGAGTTTTTGGTAAATTTGAGAAGCTGTGTTGTTTCTTTCTACATTCTCCTGCTTGTGTCACCTTTTTTGATGTCAAATATTCCCAAAGATGTTCAGCAGGTTTCAGGTCTGGTGACTACGAATTGGAAATCCATGCAAGCCAGCAGACCTTGGTCTTCCTTGGCCTCAGGTAGCTTTGATGCATGATCAGGCTCATTGTCCATCTGGAAAATGACTGCTCCTCTACAAAACTTCAAGCCAGTGGGGATGACATCTGCAGAATCGAGTGGTACCTCTCTTTGCTCAAGGTGTACCTTATCCTGTGCAAATCACCAACTCCGCAACAGAAAGCCATTACCACCCCTAAATATTTCCACATTGTTTACCTGTGGGTTTTATGCACTGCTGAATTAATCCATTCTGTTTTATCTTCCCCTCAAATAAGGTCGCTAATTTTCAAGTTTGTGATCTGTAGACTTAACTCGAGTTTTCAGCAGGGAGTTTTTTGCTGTTGTTTGGCACGCTGGACCAGTTTTTGTCAAAGAAATGAATTAGCAGTAATGACATTAACACATAGAGAGCCGTATTGATTTAGTCCAACCGTGGACAAAACAACCAGAGCCCTTAGCTCGAGAGCGGTGCATTGGCAACATCATCTGTTAACTACGCAGAACAGTGTTTTCTCTGAGCTGCATTCAGGTGGTACAAAATTGTCCTTTGCCAGAACTCCAGAGTACTTTATCATGGGTGTGACACTGATGATTTGTGAACTTGTTGCTGGATATATTATGAATATTTAGCCGACAGAGTGCACGTTAGACACATGCATTACTGTTCAGATATAGCTTAATGCAATAAACATGATGAGGATATGTGAATATACAGTTCAAACAATCCTCACATTGGTACTGATATAAGGAGGAGGACACACAGATGAGTTCAACAGAATTTAAGTTATTATTCTGTAGGTGTAATATAACATGATGAAGAACAAAATGGACATTCAGTAAAGTCAGTCAGTATAAATTCAACATTTAGTCAGGAGCAATATGTAGCAATTTCACATACAGAAATGAGCACAGCAGTTCAAATAGTGAGTTGGAG
Organism: Lutjanus campechanus; assembly: GCA_027495735.1. Taxonomy (NCBI): domain Eukaryota; kingdom Metazoa; phylum Chordata; class Actinopteri; order Lutjaniformes; family Lutjanidae; genus Lutjanus; species Lutjanus campechanus. Next base: position 9,062 of record JAJHUR010118593.1, read on the forward strand.
CCATAGACTTAATATTATATAGGTTGAAATCCTATTTAATATAAAATCCTCCCCAGACTCGATGAAAGCTCTGCAGGCTGGGGCAGGATGCACATCGCAAATTGACATTGACAAGCGAGGACGAGTCCTCCATTTTAAGTTGATCAGCTGTTTTTTAACTGTCAGTTGTCTGTCAATGTAAAGTTAAGGAGTTGGAGTTGGAGTTCAGTGACTGCCTAACTTCGCTGCCTGCCAAACTTTATTAACTCATCAGTTCTGTCGTTGCTTGTCAGTGTCAAAATATAAAGTTGCACTTGTCTTGCATTCCTGGTTAGTACCCCTGCAGCCTGCCTCGAACTTCGGGTCTAGGGAGGAGGGGGCATAGGGAAATAACTCGCTTCAACCACAGACTGTATATTAAATAGGGATTCAACCTATTTGATATACTGTCTAATGCTTCGACTCGCTATTTGACGATCTGCTGTAGTCAATTTTGAATTGTCAGGACTTACATATTTCTCCTTTTGAAGTAGAGCCAGTGTTTATGAATGTCTGCCCTGGTGTATTGCTTGCTCCTAACACACAAACCAGCTGGCTGTAAAGATTTTATTTATGGCATTTCTGTAAAGACCTCTTTTTTTTTTCTTTTTTTTTTACATAACTGGATGGAAAATGCATCAATTAAGGCTACTGGTTATTACAGATGAGCTAAATTACATTTCAGTCCAGCTGTATTGTAATGCACATGCCCCTCTGCCCTCGTAAAACAGAGATGTAAAAGGAATTTCACACCTGATAATGATTTGTTGTGAATAGGTTTTTGTTTGTTTGTTCTTTTATTTTTGACATATAATTTATATAATTTTATGAACCTGTGGTCCTACATTTTATTGCCCAGGAGCAGTGCACTCGATACATGCACAGCTCACCGCAGCACTTTTAAATGAACCCCCTCTTTAGTTTATTGCCTGCTGTACTGATTCCACTTCTGTGTCTCCCAATGTTGTCTGTTTTTAATAATCCACTCTGAAATAAGAAGCAACAACCAACTAGAAAAAGTTGTGGTGTTTTTTTGATAAATAATGAAAACAAGCAGTTCTCAGAGATACAGTGTGTCAGACCCACAAGAAGGAAGTGACAGCTCTGCAAGACAGCCTCGCAGCTTTAAAGTATGATATGTTTCCTTAGCTGTCCACCAGGTTTCATGGGAGATTTCTGTGAGGTGGATGTTAACGAATGTTGCTCAGCGCCCTGCCTCAACGGTGCCATTTGCCAAGATCTTATTAATAGCTACGTCTGCCACTGCAGGTCAGGTGAGTCACTCAGACATGCTGTAGTCTCTCAATTTACGCTGAAATGAGGAAACCAAAGCAGTTTATTTTCCTTTACAAGTCCTGTTACTGGAAACCTTTGTGGCTCATGAACAGGATGACTAAGACCCAGACTAGATGGTTGTTTTACTGCACCCCAGACATAGTAGAGTACAGTTTACCATATGTAAACCATGTTAATACTGATGGAAGGCCCATATTGGATTCAAAGGGGCCATATAAAGTGTCACTAAAGGTTACCATAATGCCTACATAACTCCTGTGCCTCAAAGCCATGCAAAAGTCATCCTCTTTTCTCCAGGGAGAAATTTGTAGTCATACAGTACTAAAAAAGACAGTGATAAAAAGACGATACAGCCTGGGCTCATTAAAATGTATGTGGCATCTTACTCTTTAGTGAAAGCCTTTTCTTGTCTTTGTATGTGTGTGAACCCAAAAAGAAGCAAATCAATGTAGGAGAATCTGATTGATATTCACTTCAGAGGGTGGAAGTGGGAGAGCCTGGGCTCACCACGGCACTCTGTGGGCTTTTGTTCCTGGCAGGTTGGACAGGCCTTCACTGTGAGGATGACATTAATGAGTGCCTTCCACAGCCCTGCAACCAGGGGATATGCATTCAGAATGATCCAGGCTATGGCTACACCTGTTTCTGTCGTCCTGGATTTGTGGTGAGGCTCCCCACCTTATTCCCCGTCTCCTTCTCCATCTTTTTTTTTATTAACCTTTAGCCTCTTGCACCCGCAACTCCTCTCCTCCTCTCTTGGCCCTAATTTAGTGAACTGTTAAAAAGTGTGTGATTGCATTTTTCTTTGTCATAGTCAGATAAACATTTATTAATTTTCATTGTAAAGCAGGTAAATCAGATGCCTTTTTAAAATGTTTTTCCAGCAACTCCACTTCCAAACAGTTGGGACATTATATACAATGTAAATAAAAACAGAATGCGATAATTTACAAAAAAAAAACTTTTCAAGCTATATTTAATTGAATATATAATCAACATTAAAACTGATAAACCGTATTGTCTTTTTGTAAATATACACTCATTCTGAATTTGATGCCTGCAACATGTTTTAACATGTGGAGCATGTTTAACACTATGATACATCATCTTGTCTTTTAATAACACTCAGAAAGTGTTTGGGAATTGAGGATGCTAAATGTTGTTGTTTTCAAAGTAAAATTCTTATCTTTATTCCTTGATATACGACTTCAGGTACTCTGCAGTTCGGGGTCTCTGTTGTCGTGTTTTGTGCTTCATAATGCACCGCACATTTTCAATGGGAGACAGGTCTGGACTGCAGGCAGCTCAGTCTAGTTCCTGAACTCTTTTACTACAAGGCCACGCTGTTGGAACACGTGCAGGATGTGTCTTGGCATTGTCTTGCTGAAATAAGCAGGGACGTCTCTGAAAAAGACATTATCTGGATGGCAGCATATGTTGCTCCAAAACCTTGTATACTTTTCAGCATTAATGGGGCCTTCACAGATGTGACAGTTACCCATGATGCCATGGGCACTAACACACCCTCTCACATGGTGGCTTTTGAAGTTAGTGCTGGTAACAATCTGGGTGGTCCTTTTCTTCTTTGGCCCCACAGGCTAAATTTCTGAAAACAATCTGAAATGTGCACTTGTCAGACCACAGCACACTTTTCCATTTCACCTCAGTCCAAAACAGATGAGCTCCAGCCCCAGAGAAGTCCACACTTTTTAAAGCAGTGCTGCCTGAGGGGTCAAAGGTCACAGACATTTAATGTTGCCTCTGCAGAGATTTCTCTATTATGGATTGTAGATCCTGAAATCCCTAAATTCCTGCAGTGTTGTGTTAAGAAACATTGTTCTTAAACTGTTGGACTATTTGGCCTCACATTTTTTCACACAGTAGTGAACCTCACCCCATCCTTTCTTGTGAATGACTGAGCCTTTCAAGAATGCCCCTTTAATACCCAATCAGCATGCTGTCCCCTGTTACCAATTTACATGTTGCCGGTATTAAATTCAGAATAAGTGTATATGTACAGTTTGAACATTAATCTTGCATCTTTGCATTCTGTTTTTGACTTTTTTCTTTTAAACAGCATCCCACCTTTTTGGAATTTGGGTTGTATGACTATATATTTATTTACATCCCAACAGTCACTTAGAAAAAAGTAGCACACAGTTCAAATGTTAATTTTGTACATAAAATGAAAATAATGTAAGTTGTCAATAATCAAATATCATCTTGCATCAGAGTGGAAAACAGCCTTGTTTTTGTTACATAATGTCATATTCCCTGCTTAATGGGAACTTTATTATTCAGGCTGTAAACATTATGTCCCACTTAGCATCTCATCGCAGAATCACATCGCACATTTAAAAGTTGTTTATTTTTTCATACACAGGGGAGAAATTGCGAGCACAACTATGATGACTGCCTGTTGAATCCATGTCCAGAAGCGTTTTCCTGTGTAGATGGCATCAACAAGGTCAGCTGCCTGCCTCCCGTTACGGATGCTGTTCCCTTGGCGACTGTAGTCAAGAACATCACTCGAGGCTCCACACCCAGAGTGCCAACACCAACACTCAAACCGGCACCAACAGCTGAACAATCCACAGGTACACAACCACACTGTGCTGACATCTACAAACAAGTGCAAGCAGTTATCAGTTTTATGCTCTTTTATACATCTGCTCCTCTACACTTCAGAGAGAAATGTTGTTCTTTTTACTCCACTACATTTATTTGAGAGCCAGTTACTTATCAGATTAAGATTTTACATTTTTGGATTGTGAGTCTTTATAAAGAAGCGGTGTTTACTTGGGGGCCCCTGTCACATTGTAGATGTCGAGAAGTTGTTAGCAGTTTCACAAAAGAAACATTTCCCACCACATTTTTTCATCTAACTAAGCACTGGAGGCCCAGAGAGGTAAAATTATCCAACATTTCACAAAAAGCAGGGCTCAACAATAAGGATTGCTTACATGGGGCAAGTAAGATGTCATGTCGAGTTAGTACATATGGCAACTCAAGTGGTAAAAAAAAGAATTAAACTATGAAACTATTTTAATTATCAATTAATCATCAAGTGATTTTCATCACAAGAAGATTTTCTACTTTCCGTTGCTTAATATCATATTTAACTGGATATCTTTTGATTTTGGATCCATAAAACAAGACATATAAATACAATATTTTCTGGCATTTTATAAATGCTGCAGCTGTACAGTTTGTACAGGGGCAAGCAAAAATTGAACTTGGCCAAGTAGATTTCTGATCCTCTTGCCCAACTGGGAAAGTGACTGGGAACCACTGGCTCATTAACTTACTGTATCTATAGGACATAAACTGGCTCCATCTCAACCAACATCAACAGTAAAAATGCTGCTTACACATTTTTACATCAGTACTAACAATGTAATGATATAATATGTAACAAGATACCACTCATAGTGGTCATTTTTCTGAGGATTGAGTAGTTTAACTTTTGATTTATATTTGATACCAGTCCAGGAATTTCATCATTGTAGGAGCAAGGCCACTTCGCCTTTGGTGTTGTCAATTTTGTGAGGGCAGGAAGACCAAATGCCAGGGCAGCAAGGCCATCAAATAAAACAATGGTTGTAAGTCCATGGGAATTATGACTTCTACTGAGGGGTGAAGGATGATCTTATTTTTTAATTCAGAGTCTGTTGAAAGTATACAACTTTCTGTGAAATAAGAAAATGAAAGAAGTTGTTTGTTATACAAAATAATTCTTTGGTAATCGCTAATTACCGATATTTGTACCACCTGAGTCAAAAGATGATACTGTACATGCTTCTTCCTGTACTAATGAGAGTCACTGGACTCACTGAATGATGGGGGTGGGGAGTCAGGGGGACTCACGTAATGTTTTCTAACAAATTCAAACCCACCACTAATTGTGTTTGCAGTGTTTCACTTGATGTTGCCCAGTGAGAATTCAGAACCTCAACAACAGACACTGGTTTCTATAAACCTGTATTGACAGGAAAGAGGCAAAGGAGAAAACTGTGAAATCAGGTGCGGCAGTACAGGCGGAGCATCAAGGCCACTGTGGCCACAGGGCAGATCATTTTTTGATGGGCCTGGGGCCAAACTGAGGGGGCACAGTGGCGGTGGCCCTTATGGCCTCCATGAAATTTCTGCCCTGTTTGAAACTACTCTGTGTTTTCCTATAGTTATGTTACTCTTGCTCAAGTTTAATTTCGAATGCAGGACTTTTACTTGTAATAGAGTATTTTTGCATTGTTGTATTGCTTCTTGTATTTCAGTGACGGGTCTGAGTACTATACTGTATGCTGTATTTTCTCTTTTAAGCATATTTTAATGCAGTTCACTTTAGTTCAAAGACGTGTACAACTTCAGAGGCTGCATACAATTAAGAAGTTTCAATTTTATTCAATTAGTTTATGATTTTTCAACTTATCCATGTATTCAGGATGATTCTACTTTACATTTAATGTTAAAGGACTAGTGTGTAGGATTCAGTATCATCCAGCGTTGAGCTCTCAGATTGCAAACACAAGCTCTATATTTCATTAGTAGAGCCACTTCCCCTCATTCACTTCCTCTCAGCATGTGGTATGACGTACTGTAACAGCATGGAGGCCACTGGAAGAGCAGTGAGTGTGAGTTTTTAATGACACACATGCCCTTGTACCCTTTAAGTCCAAACTATCATGGATCGAACACCAGTAACTGCTTTTTACAAATAATCAGAAATAACCTGCAGACTCATATCAATTAGGCGAAGACGCTTTATGATACCTGTTATTTCCACAGCTTTATGATATCTTGCAAAACAGCTGGTTTTCCTTTTTTTTTTTTTGTTGAAAATAAAGAAATATCAAAATCTGAACCGTACAACAATCTGCAAATATTAAACTGCAATCCATGCTGTGCATTAATATCCCCCGTGGATGTATTTTCTTGCACCAAATGCATGATGCACTGTGTAGCCCTGCAAGGGTTGATCCCACCCAACTTCACTTCAGTTTGGAATGACACTTTTGATGGTGGCGGAGATTTCCCCCAGGGCAGTTGCCAAGGAGAAGTGAACGAGGGCATGTTGAACAACTAATGAATCACAGCCCTCGCCTCACGCTCCCATGCCGTGTTTCTAGGAGAACCTATGGTGGCCACAAAACTCACACAAAATGCTAGAACACGATGATTCTTATTTTCAGGTGATTATACACAAATACAAAAATACTTTTGAATATGATATTCCATTTCTGCCACATTCTGCCAACAAACCTCCATAAATCTGACACACTGGTCCTTTAACTCTTTGGTATGAGAAAGAAATTTAAATCAATATGATTCTGAATTAAATTTATGTGCTGTAAAACATAGACTGAAGGCTTCTGGAAAGGGAATCATTTTCATGAACAATTATTTCACCTCCAAGAATAACACCTGTTAGCTTGATGATAGATCAGCAGAAACATGGCAGTGCATCAACTTAAATTAATGTCTCACAATCAAGTCATAGCTCCCATTACTTTGCTATTACTTCCATTAACATTATGTGTGCAAGAAAGTGATAAGCCATTACACCAATCAATTTGCACTGGTGGGGGTACAGGGATTTTTTTTGACAAATTACAAAGCTATCCTCCCCTTGTCCTTTCCACAAAACATTCTTGCTCTACAAGGTTTGCCAGTTTCGAATGAGAGGAAGCTCCCGCTGAGCCGGCACTCCAAATGTGATTTTAGAGCCTTTGGAACATGGCAGGAAATGATATATTACGTTTGATTGAGAGATTGTCGGAGTTTGTGCAGCTGTGGTGCGAGAAAAATCCTGTTAAAAACTAGTTCTGTATTGGCCACTAAAGTGTGTTCTATTTCTATTTGAGAGGAATAATTTCAAAGAGTGATAAGTCCAATCATTATTTGGTGCTATATCCTTTAACACTCAAACAACAGACACAGAACACAATATATTATTGGTATTGGGTTCAGTCATCTATGTGAGAGGAGGAATTGGGAGCACTGGGCAGATTGTGCCTCCTTGACAGATGAGGTCTGTCTACCTTTGAAACTGTTCACAGAGCTGTAAAACAGACCTATTGAACACAGACGAGCTTGAACCAATTCAGTGCGACACTCTGAAAATCACTCTGTACCAAACATAATGGAGTCGTCCCTGCTGCACCTGATCCACACACATTGCACCGGTTCAGAGTGGGTTAAATATACACACATGAGACTGGTAAAGAAAAACAAACCCGAGCATCTACACACCGAAACGTCTCTTTACTCTTTTACATATAAGTGCATAATCAAAGTAAATAAGTTTAAAAGTAAGAGGACCCAGAAACTCATGAGTTTATCTAACTAGGTCACCATCTAAACGCATGCAGTGCCCTTGGTGCTGCTTGAAATAGACTCAGACAGTGCTCCTTTAAACCTAAGACTGCTCCACAACCTTTGAAATATACCAAGTCAATGGGAATTTAAACATAGAGAGGTTAGTCTAT
>JAJHUR010118595.1:0-11068 GCA_027495735.1 Lutjanus campechanus
GTGACGTTTCTAATTTGTGTTACAAAATTACATTAATGCGAATTATATTTCCATTTACCTTGTGCTATGTAAATAATCCCCCCCCCTATTTTTCTAACTGTCGACCATAAGAAATGGAAAGCTTACTTGTACTTCTGCTGTGGTGCATGAGGCCAGTGACATTATGCTTTAAGTTAAAGCCTCCACATAGTTAATGTACTAATTTTGTAATAAGACATTGAGACAAAATGCAGCGAAGGAATCCGAGAAGTCCCTCTGTACATGTGAGGGCAAATTTGCCCTGAAAGACAAGAAGTGATTTGGTTGATAAATTAAAGCAATGCAAAGTAAAATTATACAGAATTTTAAAGAGAATTTGATATTCAAAGGATAAATGGATGTTGAGAAATTGCAATTTTGAAATAAAAATGGAAATACATACAGTAAAATTAAAAAAAGACCAGCATGGAAAAGCTTAAATGGTAATTCTATGATTAAATGTTTTCATTAAAAAAAAAAGTTGATTGTACAGTCAAATCTCAGTTCACATGCGTAATATACTGTTCTCATTGCAGCCATTTTGACGTGTCACAGCTAATGATATTATTGATGTGTTCCAGCTGAAGACTGTTTTTTCACAGCAGTCATTTTGACAGGAAACAGCAGTGCAAACAAACTGTCACTAATGATACTCATTGATGTTCTTTTTCATTCAAACAGAGTGAGAGCGCTGCAGTTGTGCTTGTTGGCTCCCTTGAAAGGCTCCGCTACATTAAATTGAATGGGACCATCATTGGTAACACCTGTGTTTACCCTTCTGTTTCAGATCAACATGGCTGCCATGGAAAAATCCACTGGTACACCTCATGGATAATAGATTATAGACCGACCCATTTGCAATTTTGAGTACCAAAAGGTAAAATGTGTATCCTCAAATGTAATATTAATGGACATATATGATTGCATAAACTACATTGAAATTAATTTAAACTGATTCCATCAATCTCCATCAGTCACACTTTACTGAATTTCTGCAAATTTAGAGGCTCTTGAAAATTATTATACATTAAGGCTTCAAATATAAACCACTCATAAAACTTGAGTCATCGTAAAAAGCAGAAGTGCTGTGCTTTTTGAACTGTGAGATGTTAACCTGCTTGATGCAAGACAGGAAACATCAGATGGAAAGTTTCACTAAAGCAGAACTGATGAAGCACTTACTGGTTCCTGAAATACTTAAGAAAAAGAAAAAAAAAAGCATTAAAGCTCTGCTGAGGACTTTCTGCAATTTGTTGACTGATTTTGTAATATCATTAGGGCCATTTGGAAGTAAAACATATTAAATCAACATCAACATCAATATAAATCTACAAATTAAATGATCAATCAATTACCAAAATAGTTGCCAATGATTATCTGTTAATTGACCATCCAATGAATTGAGTAATTCCATTACTTACCTGCACTTATTTCTTTAATAAAATAGCATTTATTAGCTGGTTTTGTGTAGTTTATGATCAGTAGTGTCATTTAGAAGACTGACTTTAACTAGCATCCTCATCAACTGATCATTTTCATCACACCTTACACGCTGCAGATCTCTTTCACCATCCAGGTTTTGTATGACGTTGCACAATTTGTTGCAATCTTGAACTAATTCCTAATTTCACAGGAACAGGACAGAATAGCCACTTGACTAAAAATAAACCCCCACAAACATCAGTTAATCCATTTTTAATAGATTATACAATCAAAAATAAGGAAACATGAGTTGAGCTGAAAGATGAATGTCCATAACTCAATATTTCAGTAATGCTGACAAATGCTATTGAACACAGTGTCAATGTTATTTCCCTCCTTTTTGCACACAAATGGCAATAATTCATGTAGTCCTCAGTCCAGAGTTGACACGGTGGCATGGCATGGGACTGGGTCACTTGTAGTGTGTTCACAGTTTATATCTCAGGTAAAATTGTTGGTTTGGAAGAATTCCTTTGGCATGCATGATTTTAATCCCCTAAAATTAACACTGCGGCAATTTTAATACACATAATACTACATTGCCTTTTATTGTCACTCCATTGCTTAGTTGTCCCTTCCATTGGTCTCTTTTGCATAGGACATTTACCACCATATAGTAATGGTGTCATGGTACACATGCCATTCCCTGTTTAAAAAAAAATGTAGACACTGTGACAAAGTTGCAAGGAAAACTACCTGGACAGGTGGCTTACTAACATTATTTTTTTGGTCACTGTCCAGGTAGTGTGACTGAGGCCTTCATGTTTTTCTTTAACTCATCATGATTAAGTGTTATTTTAATGCATGGCTTTACAAAACCAAGTAGAACCCAAGTTGTACAGAATACAAAAACATAAATTTGAACATAAGCTTTTTTTTTTTCAATAAAAATAATTTCAACATTAGTAATCACTTTCTTTAAAAAATTACATTAAATTTGCACTTACATAAAAAATAAAAAAAATATCAAGTAAAATATGTAACACCCCACTGCAAAAAGTGTCAGGGGAAAAAACAAACAAACAAACAGCTGTTGGCCAACAGATCAGACCTGGGTTGTAGAAAGGCTGTTGTTACTGAGGCACCTTCATATGGTTTATCAGCCATACGAACAGTCTGACATTAACTACTCTGCATATTTTTGCATTATGTTAAATGAGTTAAATGACGGCATAAATAAATCTGAATTTAGGCGATTAAAAAAAAAAAGTTTGGTACCAGTACAAACAAATATTTCATTTTTGCAGATCATTTTCAATTTTATGCCTCTCAGGGTCCAGGGAAATATGTGCTTAACATTCTTTCCCGGTGTTCACGATAAAGAATATTCTCAGGACGAGGCTGACTAATTGAAAATATTAAGCCAAAATGAAATATTACATGTTTTAAGGACTCAGGGTTAAGGCGCAGAAAAGCTATGTTTTACTTGTTTCTTGCATTAGAGGACACTTACAACACAGACAATGAGAACAAAGGAGAAGTACCGTTTTAGTGTTTAAAAAAAGCATGTAGTGCATTCACTCTACATAGACAATCTTCTTTTATATGTTTACATTTAATGACCTTAACTGCAATTAACTAGGCTGAAATCTACCAAAGTGCATGATGCATAATTTGTGTTTTATGTAGAACGTCATGGTTCAGTATTTTCTCTGTTGGTTATTTCCATGTTAGTGTTTGAGTAAGGACATCATTTTGTTCGGCCTCAGTCAGCCTTTTAAAATTATAAACAACCTTAAGTTATTTTTTTTTAGCAGAGATGTTTTAGTTGTTTCTTAAAGCAAGTAGCAATACAGTTGAATTTAACTTTAGATTAAAAAAAGCATCTAATACAAATAAGGTCTTGCATAAGGAGAGGCGAGAAATAGGACATCTTGTTGCACAAGAGGCTGTGTTAATCATTTGATTTGGCTCAATCTTACTGGCATAGTTCCATTAAGAAGAAAAACACACCAACAGTGTGGATGCGTTTTCTGATGGCCAACAAATCTCAGTTGGTTTAAATGCATACAACACTATATCTTCTAAAACTAGACAGCAAACCAATACTCTTAGCTGATATCACACTGATGTGCAGACAGCTACTTCTCCATTAAACATGGTGTTTTTGCTTTTATTAAACATGCCTGTCTTTAAAACTAGAAGGATTTTATCTATATAGAGCTGTAAAATCAAATCATATTCAGCTCTCCTGTCTCATCTTTCCATTTCATTTTCTAAGGGGCTGTACATCAATGTGATACCGCAGGCTCAGATATAAGGTTTACATCACTGACTGTTTGTTGCCATTAAGAAAAAGTAGTGACTGTTTACTGACGCAGATCAAGCTTATGGCTTAGGAAGAGCTCAAAGGGGGAGATTTTTAAAAGAACACAATACATCTAAAAACCTGCTAGCGGTGCGCAGGTCTTGTCTTCATTCAAGAGTAGAGAATAAAATTGAGTGTTTTGATTTTTAGAAATAAACTTGCAGCATCATTCTGTGTCTGTCACTGACCTTGACATTTCTTGACAACAGTGAATCTAAAAACAGTGCATATATCATATGTCACTACTGCATAACCATATAATCAACCTGATCTCTTCAATCCACATTGCAAACACCAAAGTCCAATGCATGCAGGCGATAACACCAGTTCTTCCCACTAACTTGTGTGGATGCCAGATCCATAGTCAGGTGACCTTCATCGTCATGTCGACAAACAATAAACATGGTTGATTGCTGGTTTGGGTTTAGGAAACAAAACCATTTGGTTAGGTTCAGGAAAAAGATTATGGTCTGGGTTAAAATAAACACATTATGTTACCTGTGTCACATTACATCAGTAAAGTAAATTACTTGACACAAGTAAAGTGAAGTAAGTACACAAGACATGTGGCGCACGCAATGTTGTGCGAATTAAAACTTTCTATCACGTTGACTTTTAGTCCTGTGTTTGTTTGACCCACCCATTCACCCCACCTACTCCATACGCAGACTTTCTTGTTCTTTATACTACGTCACCTGACAATATTTTCTAATGGGAAGGACTGGTGTATCACCTGCATACACTGCACACAATTTCATACTCTTCAGTCTTGTTATTTGTATGTAGAGTGAAGAGAATGGACTGGTATTTTTCACTGTTTTTTTTTTTTAAGCAACACATGCTAAACTTTAGTCCATTCTCTGGTTCTTGTGCTCTTTTAAAAATCCTGGAAAAAGCAGAATGTTGGGTGATTCCCCTTTAATAACAGTATCATTCAATGTCCTCATCATGCTGATCTCTAATGTTTTCCTGTCCTTGTGTTTACCTTTAGATTTATTGGCGTCAATTAGGATTTGTGTGATGACACAAACACTAGGAGGCTTTGGGTCAAAAAGTACTAAGTAGCTGACATGAAAATGTCTTCATAAAAGTGCCAAATGATTCCATTCAGTTAGTAAATAGCAGACTCAAAGTGGGCTGGGAAATACTACCCATTATCTTCCCCACATGTAGTAACAAGGAAATAAATTCATATTATACAAAAAGAAACTCTTTGTGGCTTGGTGTGCATAGCATATATACTGAAGGCATGACTTTCTCTGCTTTATAACAGGATTTAGTGTCATATACTGTTAGTTATATCTTGGGTCTCCACCCATTTATGAACTGCATGAGTTTCTTCACCTGCAGTTTGCTTAGCTTGAAGTCCTCAGAGAGAATCTCTTCAGTGAGCTGCAATAGTAAATTTCCATCGATCTTCTCAGACACAAAGAGAGAAACAATGTCATCCGGCAGGCCAATAAACCGAAGAGATTTGGACACCTCTTCGATAGAAAGACCGGCCAGACTGGACGGGGGCTGCCACTGTGCTGTAGCAGGAAAGGATGGACAGTTCTGAGTTAGTGAGTTAGAGATGGAATAAATCTCTTTTGTGCCCTGCTCATGTTGACTTGAGCAATTCGAAGTCTCCTGCTCACTGTCACAGATTGTTCCCGACAGTAAATCTTTGCACGTCTTTATGGCATTTGTTTTTGGTGTTCTCGGTGGTAAGATGGGACAAGAGAGGCTCTGCTTAGTGTTAGATTCTTCTATCGGCTTGTCTCTGTACATTTCTGAATTGTAACTTGAAGATTTGGTGCAAAACTGATTCAGAGAAGCCTTCTGCAACCTGAAGTCCTTACTGCAGTGCGCGTGCTCTCGGCCATCAAAGTCAACAAGGCTGGACGTACAGGTTTTTGGGGTGCTCGGGGATCTTTTTCTGGGGTAACTGTAGTAGCTTCGACAGCTGGCCGGCAGAAATTCGTCCATGCAGTGCGATTCTCCTCCACTGAAGTTATTTGGCCAAGACAGCCTGGACGACATTCCGTCTGATGGCAGGCTACCACTGGGCAAGGAAGCACTCGGCTCAGTGCAGTTGGATTTACCCCAGTTACATGGGTAGCACATGTGCTCTTGTGGGTCAGCTGCCTCTTGCTCACTTGCTCCACTACTGGAGGGAAAAATATAAGATTCATTTGAGCAAACCTCATGTACACCTCCTCATATAATTTAAATATTTAACATCTTAAACAAAAACTTGAGATTTTAGAGTTGAAACTGATAGTAAAGAAAAGACTGTGGGTTGCTGATGAATCACTTCTCCACTCAAACGTGTCACAGAAGACTATACAGATTAATTATTTAAGGCAGCTAGACAGTAAAAAAAAAATCCAAAATATCTTCATATTTCAGAGGGCAGCTGAACAAAAGAGGGAAAATTAAATTTATTGAAATTTGAATTTATTCAAGCTCACTTTTCTGAAAGCAAATATAGTCTCCTAATTGTTTTCTTTGTTAATTTAATGAGGTGTAATTGATGTTAAATGTGTGTTATGAAACGATTCCAGTTCTTACATGTTGTGGAGACCAGAAGAATAATAGGACAGGGTTGGACTTGGAGACCGAGTCTCTTGCTGCCGTGGCTTGGACAGGATGGGCACTGACGGCATCTGTTTCAAACTTCGTGGAGGAATTGGTGGGGCATTCAAAAGACGGCATTCCTCCTTCACCTAGAAAGGAAATAAACTGACACTGAAACTGACAACAAAATCCAACATATTCGGTTTTAAAACAGAGTGTTAGACACTGCTTTAAGTTATAATCTTTAAGGTCTCATTTTGATACCATTTATAGTCTGCTTTTTATCTGCAATAACCATTCAAAGTATTTACATTCTCAATATAGTACTTTTTATTGTAGGGGTGGAGTTCACTATTGCCATGCTGGATACAGACTGCCAACCTAAGCAAAGATCTGCAGGAAAACGATTTATGTATGAAGCCCAGGGCAATCTTATCTCAAGCTGTTTTCACACCTGTAGTTTGGTTCATTTGGTCCAGACCAAAAGAAAATCTAATATTTTATGGAATTTAGTTATGGTCCAGTTCCTGTTCACATTGACTTGTTAAACAAAACACAAAAAAATTAACAAAAAACAAACAAACAAGAGGAGTAAACAGATTGGTAGCTGGTTGACTGGGCAGTTTTGGCAACTGTCATCATCCTGCAACATCAAGAGTCATTTCCAGTAGTGTTTGTGTCAGCAGATCACTTAATAACATTCATAAGTATGTTTTCATTGGTGTATAATCACCTAAAAATCATTGTGTTTTCATTCACTTAAAATGAGCCATTTATATCTGCAGAGGATGATGGTCCTCTTCCATGGAGGCTGCCATGTTGAAACACCATGTTTCAACAAACCAAACACTGGCTCAAGGGAGGGCCTTTTACATTTTTTGAAGCCACCGTAGGTTTCCTGGGAAGGTGAGGCAATGTCTTTGCAATATGCAAGGTTGCTGCTAGATGCCATGAAATTCTACACATTGGTCCTTTAAATGAAGAGAAGCAGATTGCAGACTGCACACCTCCAACTCCTCAGCAAGGTAACCAACTTTATTAAGTCCTGTTGCTGTGGGAAAAACAACTCATGCTGTGTGTAGCATGAAATCAGAATCTCGGTTGCAATCATTACTCAAAGACTTCTTGTTAAAACCAATGTACTTACGTTTGGTTCTGCTGTGAAGTGATACACCAGACGTCCCTGCTGTAGTGTGTTTACTGTGGTGTTAAACTGTACTTGATGTTACCAAATTAACCATGGGTGTTGACAAGCAAGCAAGACTGAAATCTTAAGGATTACAACTTTAAGTATAACAGATTATACTCACAGCTTCAGACTTGGGTGGGACCGGTGGTGGAGTAAGAGACGCATCTAAGCTAGTTGCTGCACCAAGAGGACAAGTGACTGGGTAGGACAGGGCTGCTGTTGTGCCACAGCCGTTGTTGATGCCTCGAATCCCCTCACTTAAAGAAGGTTTTGTGATCTGACCTCTCAAGTGATCCAACCACAGCTCCTCATAGGGAACGTCAGACTTGTTGAGGGATGGTTGTTGGTTTGGGCTGTCCAACAGCTCGGGGAAAAAGTGTTCGTTTTCTACCGAGTCTGAAGGGATGTTGTCAGAGGGCAGGAGAGCCCAGTCTCCACAGAGCGTCATGCAGCCCTGCAGATTGACCTCACTGTTACCATGCAGGTTGCTGCCATACACACACACAGACAGTCGATGGAAGGACTGGGTGAGTTCGTCCCTGGCATAAGTTAAAGAGCTGGGAATCTGCATGTGGTTAGGACACCCGTTGGAGTTGCTGCTGCCTCCGCTGCTTCCACTGCAACTACCGTTCCCACTGCTTTTCTTCGGGCTCTTACCGTCATCATTCCAGTCTGTCCGCACATCCCGGACGGCACGAGAATAGTCGTCTATGTCAAACTGCTCCTGGCAGAAAGAGAACCAGCGATGTACCATAGTATCCAGCCACAACTCTCCTTGCAGCAGTTCTTCTGGAACAATAAATCTCGGCATGGCCATGTGAAAGGGAAAATGGATGGGGATAATTTTGTTGCTTCGCAGAACGCAGCACACAACCACCGTTTTCGTCTGAATGTTGACCAATTTGTAGCGATGACCCTCGCGGATGAGGTGGAGGTCATGCTGGTTGCGGGGCGGACTGCTGGGTACTGTGACATTGACTGGTAGACGGGTTTTCTCTACAATGTTCCTGATGGTGTGCTCGCCGTCCTGCATCTGAAGCTCCAGTGGACTGCAGGTGCTGAACCTGCCTTTGCACTGGAAAGGCAGGCTGATGCTCTCGTTGGTGCGATGGTTCATGCAGATCAAGCAAGGCATCTTGCCTCGACCGATCTTACTGATGGAGTTTAGCTTCCCAATCTTCTTGAAAATGGTGTTGAATCTTGATTTCTCTTTGGAGGTCTTGGCATAAAGGATCTCAGCCTGGCCCATTAATGTCAGTTCATCCCCAGTGCTCAGTGTAATGTTGTAAACTTCAGTGTCTTCATTACATTCCCCTGAAGCCACCTGTGAAAACATGATGTGGGTTAAGTGCTGAAGAAATTAAAGAATGTTTTTTCACTTTGAGATTTTGACACATACTTAAAACCCTTACCAGTAAACATTATGTCAGTGCATTAGCCGTTAGTTTCTGTATAGATTCTGTCACTGGTTTATACAAAGAAACCTTTTTATAAATGAGGTTCTGAAACAAAGTTAATATTGACATCAACAAAGACTGTCTATAAGCATAATTTTTAATAGTATCCTAGTAGATTTTTTAAACCTACTTTGCACTGAATTTTCTAAAAAATAAACCAAAATTATTTAAATATGCTGTATACAGTGCAGCAGGGATAATGTGTTTAGTAGGCCAACCTGGAAGTCAGCATCGCCCTGGTTTCCTGCACAAAAAGTCAATGGGATTTTTCCATTGGACTTTGGATTAGTGTGGAAATCTCTGTGGTGAACTAAAGTTTATATTTACACATTCTGTTCAGCCAAGTTCAGCCACAAACACCACTTTTATGATCGAAGAAAAAAATTTACGAGTGCGGCATTGGGTATTGTTGGTGATTTGAAAATGAAAAATCAGGTGCTCTTCAAGGACTTCAAAGACCAGTTACAAGATATAAATAAACCAAACAATGATGATCCAGCTTCCTGGTGGGTCTAATGTTCAGCTGAAGAAAAATCTGTGGCACTCTGGTTGTGAAGGCAAAAATAAAAATCCCTTATTCACTCATGGATTCCTCAGCCAATAAAAAAACTTTTATTCCATGAGTGAATAAAGGATTTTTATTTTTATATTTACAGTCAGCATGCCTCAGATTTTCCTGACTACCATTCATTACTTTGAACTGAATATTGGACGCACCAACAAGCTGGACAGGTCTTTTGGTTTCATTTCTATCTGACCACTTTTATGATTTTTGAAGCAGAAATGCAATTGGCAAAAGTGCAGAAGCTAATGTTAGGCTTTAAACAATCTACTGAATGATAGCTGTTAGATTTAGATTGTCAGTCTATTTTCTTCATTTTTGTTATTTAAGATTAGAGGAATGTGATTAGAAGTGTAAATGTTTATTTTTATATTATCATGTGAAACCATGTAGACCCAGGAAGAACAGCTGTGGCTATGCAGAAGGGATTTATTTAACAAACAGCCAAACATGACTTCTTATCACTGCCACTAAGTGACTAGTGTCCAACGTGATGACGTTAAATGTCCCAGACAACCTCTCTAGTCTCATTTAGCCACTTGTTAATAACCACCTTTTTTTTAAGACATCTAAAAGCTTGTCGTAGAACAAAACAGGAAAATTTGCTTGTGTTAACCACAGACCTTATTCCAGGCATCTAACCACATTGACCTCGAGATGAGGGAACTGTAAGTGCTAATGTGGTGACTCATTTCTGGGTTTTAGGACTCATTCACTCTATTGGGAGTATTAACACCAAGATTCCTAGTCTTACTATCAATATTTTTACTGGATATTTATGTTAACACTACAGACTCCACAACCAACCAATCATAATAATAATCTTTGCAACAGATCAGATGTACCTTAACATTGAATGTGATTTCTTCCATGACGTATACCCTCTCAGGGAATGCTTTGGCCACCTCCTCCACACTGTTGAAGTACTGCACAGGCTCCTTGACATCTCTGTCCTGCTCCAGTAGCTTAAACTGGCCTAAAATAGGAAAGAACACTTCAATGCAACTGACATGGTCAAACACTGTTTGTATATACTTTAAACAATGACACACTAAAACTCCTCTTCAAATTTCGTATGTATCCACACAGATGTACGGTAGCTCACCTTCATAGTGCACTGGGATCTCTATTTTGGGCCCAATGACATAGTGTCCCTCCTCCAGACTGTGAGCAGTAATGGTTGTCCACTGACGGCAGGAATGAATCAAGAGGTAGTCATTGTCTCTGAGCCCTTCAACCAACTGACCTGCAGGGATGAAAACGATAAGAACACAGATTATTCCTTACAATCCAAGATATATAGGCTGCAATAGACAAAAAATAATGTGCACTGCATTTAACAAACTTAAAATCTGACTTTAAAGTTTATTAAACAATAACAACCACCATGTAACACATGAAACATCATGAGACTGTTGCATCATGACACTCATGGAATGTATAAGTTTTATTGGGTACATCTAGTGGCTGTGTTTTGGCATTTATTGTATTAA